>JAUCNO010000234.1:0-14680 GCA_032353835.1 Enteromius viviparus
ACTCGCGCTGATTTTTAAATGCGATCAGATACCACAGACGCAACTTCTTCGCTGACAGTATAGAGTGAGAGAGTTCGAGCTTCTGAAAGGGCGAAAGTGCGGATGCGCGCGCGTCAGAACGCAGGTCAAAATAACTTAAAGAGAAGAAAAAGTGAATAATCATTTTTTCGATTACACCATTTTTGTGATCGTTGAGACCCGAAATCGAAATGGAAATTCGATTAATTGCACAGCCCTAGTGTATAGCACTTTCTGACACTCTGCACATTGTTGCTTCAGTCCCTACAGTTTGACCAGAACCAGCTGGCGGCTGTGACCGAAGAGAATGAAAATCTGAGAAAGAGGATCGAACAAATGCAAGATGAAGCCAGAAAGTGAGTCACAATCACACCGCCTCTCCTACCATAAGGGTTTCCATAGCGATCGCTGCTCAGTCTTTGACATCATGAATATGATGTGACATATAGACAATAGAGCGTGTTTGCTTGTGAATTAAATGATGAGGAATTGGGATGCATTTCTCAACCATTTGTTTGACAAAGTAAAATGACCTCGAGGAACCTCTGATAGTGAAGTAGACTAGTAACTTGCTGTTATGTGCTGCTCTTTCCTCTTCCAGGGCTATCTCAGAGCAGAAGGTGAAGATGAAGCGTATAGGTACAGATTTGACCAGTGCACAGAAGGAGATGAAGGCCAAGCATAAGGCCTATGAGAATGCAGTTGGCATTCTGAGCCGCAGGCTACAGGAAGCCCTCGCCGCCAAAGAGACTGCTGAAGCTGAGCTTGACAAACTCAGAGCTCAGGTTTCAGAGGGTGGAAATAGCCAAGAACTTCAGGTAAACTGCTACAGATCGTCTGCAATTTAAATACTAGAAGTTAAAAGAGATGCATAAATATTTGATTGTAATTCTTTTTAAGTCCAGTTCAATGTAACTACAGTTTCTCTTCTTTTGAAAGAAATGTAATGAGTTAATGTGTATTTGTTGTTATTGCTTCAGGCCAAGGTAGAGTCCCTGCAGGGAGAACTAAAGGCAGTGAGCCAGAGTAAAGCTATGCTGGAGAAAGAGCTACAGGAGGTCATCAACCTCACTAGCACTGAGCTGGAGGAATACCAGGAGAAAGTGATGGAACTGGAAGACGAGGTGAGAGATTTGAACAGAAAGTTCAAAAGAACATCATTTATTTTAAATGGTTTTTTTTTTAGCGATGTGAAAGTCTTGACTATCAGTTTATTGCATCTTTGCTGAGTAAAAGTATTAATTTCTTTTAAAAAAGCATTTGAATGATAGTGTACATGCACATTTCCCTCCTTTATTCTATGATATTAGACATGCTTGCTTAATTAATTTTTTAGTAATTATGTACAATAATTTAATAATCATTTGTAATAAGCTGTGATTACTGGTTTGTTCATTTAACTTTATTTTCTCTTTATTTCACTGATAATTTTTGTTAAAAAGGTTTCTTTTTTTCCCGCTACAGCTTCAAGAGTCAAGAAATTTTAAGAAGAGAATTCGCCGCCTGGAGGATGCCAATAAGAAGCTTGCACTTGAGCTAGAGCATGAGAAAGGGAAGCTCACTGGGCTTGGGAAATCCCACAGTGCATTGCGGGAACATGCCAATATTCTTGAGGCTGCATTGGCAAAGCGAGAAGCAGATCTTGTCCAGCTCAACTTACAGGTGTGATGCTACATGCATTAACTACTTTTAGATTCACAAAACCGTTCTTTAAACTAAGATGTTTTTACTTATTCTGTTTGTTTTTATTCTGGTTGTTTGTAACATCTCAGTTATCCTTCACTTCAGGTTCAGGCAGTGTTGAAGCGTAAAGAAGAAGAGGACCAGCAGATGAGGCAGTTGGTGCAGACGCTGCAGGCTGCCCTGGAGAAAGAGAAAATAAAAGTCAAGGATCTGACAGAGCAGGTTAATACATGGTTTAACAGCTGCAAGGCATATCCAACTCCCAAAGACTGTGGTTTATTTTGTTACATGCATGTATGTGACCTGTGTGTTTGTGTGCTCTGTTCAGGTGGCGGAGGCCAAGCTGGAGGCAGCCCATAACCGCAGGCATTACAGAGCAGCCATGCTGGAACTCGGCGAGATCAAGAAAGATCTGCAGACCAAAGAGGAGCTCATCAAAACCCTGCAGAAAGAGGCTAAAACACTTGCGTAAGTCTGTTTTCTTAGAATCACAGCTGCCTCTGAAACTCATAATACAGTCACACTTCAAGAGATCTTCACGAGGGCCGGCTATTCTACAGTTGTGAACTGATGATTGTGAGCTAACATATACTATAAATGCAGCATTGGAGATCAGTGCCTAAACTGCGTTATTAACTTTTCTGATTTATTAACCTCTCTGCGTACTTAAAAGCGCAGCTTCTCCGATTGTGTTGGTGTGCTTTGTGAACTCTTTCTTTCTCTTTGACAGGGCTCAAGATGAGAAGCACTCTGAAGAGGTTTCTCATTTCCAGGAGGAATTAGCCGATGCTCACGCTCAACTACAGATCCTTCAAAAACAACTTGATGACGAGCTCGGCAAACAACCTCTCACTAACCAAGAGGTACAAGTGCAAACCTAGTCAACTGGCTCACTTTTTGAATCAATATAATGCCTTGAAATGCTGTCTAAGGAAGCAGGTTGCAAGAGTTTGACTGAGCCCAGCTCTAATCTGCTAAATGCAAATATTGAGAGATATATTTAAAGATGCATAGCCGTTTCTCTGAAAAATAATGCTATAGCCAGTAGTTCTACTCTGAAATACATATCGCTCGCTGTCAATATTGCATACTGAACCATTAAAATGTTATGATTTTCTATTAAGCTGCTTTTTCTGTTAAACGGTGTGTATTCTGAAAAGCACTATATGTGAAATTTGCACACATTGTATGTTATTTAACCCTAAAAAGTACATAGTAGTATCTCAGGGGTACGTGTTACCGCTCAATGCACCTTTTAGTGCCTAGAGAAGCTGTTGTGCCCTTGTGAGTACAGTTTGTGCTTGTTTTTTGTTTTGATGGTAAGATCAAATTTGAATGGACAGACCTACCAGACGTTAGTGGAGAACCGTAACCACCCCTCATTCACAAGCACTATATATCATCATGTATGCTGTGTTCCTGTCTCCCTGCAGGTGGAGGATCTGAAGTGGGAAGTGGAGCAGAGGCAGCGGGAGATCGAGACGCAGAAACAGCAGCTGGACATGGTGGAACAGTGTCACCAGAGAGAGATGGACACCCTGCAGGACACTCTACAGGTCAGATGCGCTAGTCGGCTTCTGTTATCAGAACATGCATTCTGATTCTTTTTTTCTGAATGCTGGCGTTTCTGTTCCTGCAGAGGATAAAAGTGGAGCTGGAGATGGTGCAGGAAGAGCTCAGTGGCACACGGAAGGATAAATTCATGCTGCAGGCTAAAGTGGGAGAGCTGAGGAACAGCATGAAGACTGTTCTTCAGCAGAACAACCAGCTGAAACAGGACCTCAAAAACGGCAAGCTCAAAAAGGTAGGACTAATGCTCATTTTAAATTGACATTTAGACCGCATGGATGTTTGTAAGCGAGTAATATTTGTCCCTGCAACAGAGGATGGATTTAAAGGGGGAATCGACCCCAGTGACTCCAGTAAAAATCCCAGACTGCCCAGTTCCTGCTTCACTTTTGGACGAACTGTTGAAACCCTCAGCATCCGTTAATAAGGAACCTCTCAATAACCTCCACAACTGTCTGAAACAACTGAAGTAAGACTTGCACACATCTCACCATAACTTTCTATGTGACAACTAGAGGAGAGCGGGCACTTGGTAGCATTATTAGAACAAATTAACGATTGAAATCTGTTATTAATATCTTCTATTTGCCTATATAGTGGCTTTCAGCATTCGTTTTCAAGCTGCAAAATCAATTACTAATCAGTTTTTTTCATTTGTTTTGCTTCTATTCAAGCAAGAATGCATGATGTTTATCAAAATAAAAAGTAAAGAGCTATTGTTACACAATTTCGGTTTCAAACAAGGGCTGTTCTAAGCAGATGAAACTATTCATTGTATTCCTGAAACACCACACACTTGTAAAATGAATGAGAGTAATCATTTGACCCCGATCTGCTCTCCCCTGCCTCCATCTACCACAACCACACAACAGATGGCTTTCCTTTCTCACTTATCTGATGGTCATTTCTCATAGGCAGGAGATGGACAGCCTTCAGAAGCAGATGGAGGAACACACGGTCACAGTGACGTCGCTGGCCAGTGCAGAGGAGGAGCTCCAAAAACTGGGGCTTCATGACAACAGTCTCAACGATTCACCTGAAAAAGAAGAGATGAGCGATGAGAGGCAGCCCTCGTAATGCACAAAGAATCCTTTAAAGACATTATTATCTGTGAAGAAGGTTCTGTTTCATCTCTATGGGCACTTTTTAGTTTCTTTATTCCTTATCAACTGCCAATATTTGGCTTTATCCCTTTCATAACCAAGATTGTTCGGGTAAAACCAAGCGTTCTTTAAACCACAGCTTTATTTTCAGGGGTTATCTTGGTGTTTGTTTGTGTTGTGATCACTATTTATTTTCACGTTGAACGAATAGAGCTGCTCTCTCTGTTTATCGGTTTTGTTCATCTCGCACCTGACGTTCAGCTTCGTTTTTTTTCCTCATCTCATAAGAGGTGCAGAAAGAGGTTTGTGAGGGCTACTGCTAGACTGCTCAGTCCTGCAGAAGTGATAAAACACACACGTGATCTACAACAAACACCCAGGGCACCAGACTCCAGTGTTATAGTGACTTATTGACCTGATTGGCCAAATGTATGTCTACACATCCGTCTGGTGGTAGTTCTCACTTCTTGCATGGAGATTTCAGCAGCTGAACTGTTCTTCCATTCCTCTGTGCCTGTGAATGAGCTGACCTCTCATTCCGTCACTGGACACATGCCTGATCTAGAGCCGTTCCCTGCAATATAACGCAAATATTATCTACTAAATAATACGAGGCCCCATATCAATCATGCATTTTAGAGCACAGATTCCCCCCAAAACAGGCTTCAAATCTAAAGCGATGCTGACAACTTCCTGTCTACATACACACTGTGTACTGCTTTAAGTCTCCGAGTTCATATCCACTGTGGAGACTATAATGCGAACTTGAGGATGCGCTTACAATATTATACTTGGCACTACGGCCTCTTTCTGATTGAAACTCAGGACCTGAAGCCCCAGGAATGTACGCGTGAGACAGGGAGAAAGTATAGTAGCCCTTTTGTTCGGGGTGATATATTATCGATCAGATCATCCGATATCAGCTAGCAACAGGTTTTTGTCTATGGTTTGCAGAAAAGGTCTTGTCAGAATTCGACTAGTTCTGTTTAGGGCTGCGCCTTAAAATAAGGAAACCTTTAAATACTATTAAAAATGTATAGCTTGAATGAATTTTTTCTGTTGAGAGATCTTGGGAAATAATGTAAAATAGGTTGTATGTGCTCTCGAAAGTGTGTTGTACGTATATATTTATAATATATAAATATGAAAGGTGTTGACTTCTATTGCACAATTGATAAAAGAAAGCAAGCTTACTGACTTTCAGGTATGGACTGATGTAAAATATTACTACTTCTTTTGCCCGATACTCTGTTCACTTATTTAAAAACATTCTCACTTTCTGAAATGCTCATCTTTGTCATTACAGCCTTAATTAATGAAAATGTGCGCAAAGATATTTTGAATACTGTATTTTGATTGGGTGTAATATTTCTGTCGTTATTTCACAAACTCCATTCGTCGATTGTGTCTGTGGAGCTGGAATTAACCATGTTATTGGCTTGAACTGTTCTAAGTGTGTTCTGAGAGGATGACATTGATCTCCATGTATGGTAATAACCTTTAGACTGCTTTAAATGAATAAGACATAATGGGAAATGAAGCTTTACACACTAACACGTACATTTATCTTCAAAGGATTAATACATATTCAGTGAAAGGGAGGGAACTGTTTTTAATTAACTGAAAGTGTACTGTGTGTTAATTACTGTACTGACTAAAAGCACGAGTTTCTGTTCAGTGTTTATAAATAAGAAAAAAAGTTTGACTTTTAATTCTTTGCTTGCTCAGCATTTTTATGGGATGTACCATATTGCGTGTAAAATATAAATCGTTCTGTAAAAGAATCCCATCTTGTCTTTTGTTCCTATTTAATGTTCTTTAGACGGCGATATTTATATTATAACATATTCTTATACAAATATAAACTAGCTAGACGCATTATTTATTGTCATTATAAAAGCAACCACGTGTAACAAGTACGCCTTATTATAAATTTTCAATGATGACTCTTTTATACCATTTAACTTAAACTAATATACAAATATAACTGATATGGGATTAATTAAACATAAATGATTAATCATTACAGTGTACTGCCTCACAAGCATTTGTTTGTGTTCAACTTCTTAATGTTTCGCCGTGCTCATCCTTTAATACATACAAATGTCAGCCACTAGGCGGCGCTGCTAAAATCCGTTCAAAAACCAGCAAAGACCATCGAGCAAGAGAGACTTCCGGGAGGCACATTTTGCTCAGACGTTAACTTGAAACAACTGGCGAGATTTCTGCGAAGCCTGTATTTTCACGTGTACATGATTATAGTTGTTTTGGTAGAGAAATAGCTATATTCGAGGGCGGCGTATTTAGTTCTTGTTTCGCCACAATAAGTGTCAGTAGGCATGGCTGAATGGAAACTAAGCATGTAACGTAAGGAGCTCTTGGAGTGCGACCCATCTCCACCTGCAGCCTTCATACATTAGCAGACAGAAGCAGAGGTAATACCTAGATTCTATTATCTGGCTGAGTTTTTAATTGCTCTCACCCTCCTTTTTTGTCTTAGTTGACTTGTCATTGTCCTGTATTAGCATTGGTATTTGCTGTATTGTGGGATGTCATTGTCAAAGTATTGACTTGCAATATGTGGGTTTAAGCATGACTGATGCCTAGTTCGACTCTTTCGTGAATCGATTCAATTGATGGTTTGTTAAACATAAAACAATGTTTGGCTAAGATACAACTATGAAAATCTGGAAGTCTAAGGGTGCAAAAAAAACTAAATATTTAGAAAATAACCCTAAAATCCGAATGAAGCTTTTAGCCATGCATATTAATCAAAAAGTAAATTGTGATATATTTACGCTTGGTAATTTACAAAATACTTTAATGTAACATGATATTTACTTAAGTGCCAAATTCGTTTAAAATTAGCATTTTTATTAGGCTCTTATGTTTGGATTTAGTAATTCTACTGTAATGGCAATGTATAGTGAAAGTAAAAAAAACAACAACAACATTAATATATGAGCCTAATTAAAAAGGCTCTTTTTAGAATGCAATCAGAGGCTTTTGCATCTGATCTCTTTAAATGCAACACATTTCAGGGTAATCATTATAAAATATAGTTTGTATTTATCATTTTTACATTTCTGCAAATACTGATCCACAAGGACATGATGAGAGGAAGCTTGAATTCTACAAGTGAACAGCGCTTTATTTTTTTAACTTGTACTTTATTTACTTACTGCTTGTTTTCTTTGGAAAAAAACAAACAAACACAAGCTTCTCTATTCTTATTTTTATTTATTATATTACAAAAAGCCTTGCTACATGTACTGTGTTAAGCTAACTGAGACTTGTTGTAGCACTTGCGTATTTATTGCTCTTTTGATTGCTTCCATTGTCCGGTTTTGTAAGTCTCTTTGGATAAAAGCTTCTGTTAAATAACTAAATGTAAAAGCGTCTTCTTTTTTTTCAATTTTGTTTCTAATACTTGGATAAAGTACCACTTCCACTCTAAAATGAGTTGAATTTGTGAACGAATCATTTGAACCTGTTGAGTCGATTCACTGAAACGATCCGATTCACCCGGCGTTTGGAGCACATGAACCCTGCCTGGCGTAGTGCGCAGGCGCAGTCCGTTTCACGCGCACGCGCACACCGAGCTGTAAACAATGCGACCCTTCCAGAGCGTCCGCGCGATTCACACTCATATAAACCTTTAATAAATCACACAAGCACATCTACGCGTTCCCGTCGCGCTCGGCGTCACTGTTCAGCTGATAGATGGTAAGTGGTGCAAAAATGACGGGTGACATTTTCATCCCCCGCGTTTTGATGTCATCTTCATTAATCAGGATCATGAAATACTCAGGCAAAAACTACAATGGATGGTTACGGGCGTGACGCCTCGGTTTCAATAAACTTTTTAGATGTTGCAGATGCATGCTTGCCTCACAAGGCTTGAGATTTAGAGAAGTTTACTACAAAACACGGTTTTTCAGCCCCTCTTCACGTTTTTGATGCTTAACAATGCTAAGGAGCTTGAAGATGCTGTCAGTTTAACTGCCGCGATGACGTGCCGTGACGTCATAGCATGTTTCATAAACGTAAAGGAAGTAAATTATTTAAATGTATTTTGCCACACTGAGACAACTTTGTTTACATGTTGATTGGGGAATATCTCTGGGCAGTGCCTGCTTAAATACACCATAACTAATAAAGTAGGGGATGTCGTTTTAAATGACTGTAAAAGTGACATTAGATATAATACAGATAGCTGTTTTTGTGATTCCTTTAGTGAAAGTACACTTCGTGCAATTGTCCTTATACAAAAATATTTTGTGGGGGTTTGTTTATTAACCAAAACTTGCTTACGCGTTTATCAGTGCTGTGTTTGGGAATGTGTTTGGTTTACTAAAACCTAAACAACAACAAAAATGCGTATTTTAATTGTTGTTTTATTGCTCTTCATTGCAAAAATAATAAATCTTCAAAAGCTCATCTTTATTGGCTTAAAAATATATAGCGCATCTAATCCGTTTTTTATAGTTACATTTATGTTTAGTAATTGAGCAGCCTTTTTTTCATTAGAGGGTCAAATAAAGATGTTTTATGTTATTTCTTCATCAAAGAATACTTGTTTTTAGAATGTTTAATATTTATTTTAATATTTAAGTGTACTATATTAGGTCCGTACACTTGTATTTGATCTTCGTGTGCATTGTTATGCATTACAATAAAAAAGGAAGTATATTGTTTCTGAAAAGCACCAGTAGTGTTGCAGAACATGTAAAGTGCCCTATCCTCTTTTATTCTACGTTTGTTACCAGTCTCAGCTGGTGCTGTTATCATCATGAGACACATGAAGTTTTGCTAGGTTATACTGCCATTTTGCTTTTTATATCATAATGTATATCATTTTTGTTTTTTCTGATCAGGTAGCTGAAGCAGCAGAATCATGGACGCGGTCCTGAGCAGGTTGAAAGGTCTCACTGCTGACGAGTTGAGGGAGGAGATCATTAAAGCCAATATGAAATGTGGCCCCATTACTGCCACGACAAGAGCCATATTTGAGCGTAAGCTCGCCAGGGCTCTGGTGGAGAACGCTGGACTTACTGAGCCCGACAGCAGCGGTGGTAACAGTGCCTCACTGGACAGCTCTGGGAGTGTGGTGCCACCTTGTGCCAAATCAGCAACCCAGGATTCAGTTGGAGGCGAGGATGGGGATTTTGGGTACGGCATGGGCCTTAACCCACCTGAGGAGGAGGCTCTGAGTGGAACGGTGTGCCCTTGTAATGTGGAGAGTCCACACTCAGAGACAAAGACTCCCTCGAAAACCGCTCAGGTGTCGCCCACCTTTTTCTACGGAGTATGTCCATTGTGGGAGGATGTGCTGGCTAGGAATGGTAAGAGTTTTTACATTTACTTCAGATACATGACACAAAAAGGGAGTTAAACTAGCATTTCTCATTAACGGAAGAAAAGAAAATAACATGGAAGTCAATGGTGACCTGAGCATTTACACACTGCGCCTTTTAATATATTTTAAAATGTCATTCATCTCTGATGATAGCAAAGCTAAAGTTTTTAGTGTCACGTGATCCTTCAGAAATCATTGTCACATGGTAATTGTGCTCAAGAAACACTTATCATCATGATCAATGATAAGCAGCTTTTGTAACTGCTTATTAGCACTCTTACTACAGAGTTCTCAGCACAGCACTCTTTTACATGGTTATACTGTGCAGAGATGACTCAAACCTGTTATGTTGGTGTGAGATTATTTTCCTCTTCCTCTTTAGAGAGAGCCCATGTGTACGCGGATAAGAAGGAGGCTTTGCAAGCTGTTAAAATGATGAAGGGGGCTCGGTTTAAAGCTTTCGCCAATCGTGAGGATGCTGAGAAGTTTGCCAAAGGCATATGTGACTACTACCCTTCGCCTAGTAAAAGCACCCCCTGTGTTTCTCCTGTCAAACCTGGCCTGGTGTTTTGCAAAGGTGGGGAATTATCCCAGATGTTGATTTATATATTTAGTGTATACATTGTTCGTTATATATCTGTTTCAAAATGAATGTAGTAGATTATAAATTAATATATGAATTAGGGTTTGGGAATCTTTCGGTACCCCGTAATTCGATTTAAAATCGATTCATGATTTTTTTTTTGTGCAACATTTTTACATTTAATGATTAATATGTGAATCGATTTTACTTTTCCCACCCCTGTTAGGAATATTTTACATGACAGCTTCTGAAAATTACTGTAGCTTACTGTAAAAGTTATTTTCTGTTAAATTGCAAAACCAGACCACCCATCTGTGATGGAGGCAGACACAATCAACAGAGAGAAGGCGAACAGTTTTAAGAGCCCTCGGACGCAAGATTTGACAGCCAAGCTAAGAAAGGCTGTGGAGAAGGGAGATGAGATGGCCTTTACCGAGCTGGTTTGGAGCAACCCTCGTTACCTCATCGGGTCAGGAGACAACCCTACTGTAGTCCAGGTAAAAGCTTTTGTACTGTTACCGGTTTGCCTGGTTTTCCACTTGATATGACGAGCTGTTGGCTTTTTTGCAAAGTCTCTTTTCAAACGAGCCTGATGTCCTAATATTATTTATTTACAAACCCAAATGTTTTGACACGCACCATTCTACTTATCAATCTCTATTGTAAATCTGTCTGCAGGAGGGCTGCAGGTATAATGTGATGCATGTGGCTGCTAAGGAGAACCAGCCAGGCATTGTTCAGATCCTGCTGGACACTCTCGAGAACCCTGAATTCATGCGGCTTATGTATCCAGATGACCAGGAGAGCATGTTGCAGAAACGCATCCTATATATCGTTGACTTGTACCTTAACACACCAGATAAAGCTGTAAGTGGTGCTTTTTTATATCAGTCTTATTTAACTGTTCAAATACTGACTATATAAAGAACAAAAATACTGTCTGTTGTGAAATATTTCTACAGATATTTATAATTTCCCAACAAATTCTTTGAAATAAAAAAACTTGTTGCTATCTTGGATTAAACACTTCATAATGCATTGTAAGATATTCATTGCTTCCTCGGAATATGACCATGACGATATCATATAAGCTAGAATTATTCTGCTCTATTTTGTGTAGTACTTTTAATATTATACTTTGAATATTGTCTAAGCAGGCGGCACACTAGGGTTTGTAATAGTCCCTCCTGAATGCTCTGCCTGGTGTTTCGCAGGGATTTGAGACGCCGCTCCACTTCGCATGTAAGTTTGGCTGTCCAGAGGTGGTGAACATACTCTGTTCTCATCCGGATATCGACAAGAACTGCAGGAACAAGTACAGCCAGAAGCCCTCTGAGGTACAGCAACTGTGATGCATTATCTTTCATGCTGAAGATTTGAGAATTTATCAAAGCTTATTTATCAGTCATCCAATGTATTCTTCATTTAGGTCATTTGTGAAAGAATGAAAGAAAAGGGTAAAATTCAGGAGGTCAAACAGAAGATTAATGAATATTTGGAAGGTAAGTCAGCGATTATATAGTTTTGCATTCATTCATTATCCTTTAAAAATGTCGAGTAGTTGCATTGCTTATTCTAATACTGATCTCTGATTGGCTGCAGATCGATTATACATCCCCTTATTGAGAGCTACTGATAACTCCTCCCAAGCTGTGATTGGTGCACCTTGGTCCCCTGAGCCAATGGAAATTCTGTCACCAAGGTTACCAAGAAGCCCTAAGGATCCAGTTATGGCAGTCAGGGCGTTTGCTGGACCTTTAAGTCCATCTAAAGTGAGTTTTTTGCTTATGCTTAGTCATTTATGGCTTAATTGTTTTTGTATATGAATTTACAACCCTTTTTAATATAGGCAGATGAGTTCAGACGAGCATGGAAGACTCCTCCCAGAGAACGGGCAGACCGTTTCCACAACATCTTAAAGTCTGACCCAGACCGTGGTGCAGAAAGAGTTGGCAGGTCAGTACTAAGATATAATTTAAGGAAGCTGGACATTACTTGTAGTGGTATTATTATAGACAATTACTTTATGTTTTTGGGGTTCAAGAGTGCTTTTAAGCATTGTTTAGATAATGCTGCCTTGTCTGAGCAGAGATCTGGCCCATGAGCTCGGTCACCCCTGGGCAGAGTACTGGGATTTCCTGGACAGTTTTGTAGACCTGCAGTCAAGCGAAGGCCTGAAAATGCTTGAAGAATACCTCAGTAAAAAGGACTTTAGGGAACGAGCTCACGAGGAGGCTGGAGAGAACGAAACCAGCAACAGGTTCAAAACCCCATCTCCGGGTAAGACCACTGACTTGTAACATACCCTCAAAAATGTGTCATTCTTTAACTCTTATGGAATACATTTTTGAAGAAAAATGCCCCATTCAAAAACACAAAGATTTAGCATTTTATATTTTTTACTCTTCAAAGAATTCTGAATAAAATGTATCACGGTAAGTAGCACAAGAAGATAAGAAGAAATGTCTTAAGCAGCAACTCAGCATTTTGGAATGATTTCTGAAGGATCGTGACACTCAAGTCAGTTTTTTCATTGTTTACAACAGGGTTCCTCAAATCTTACCCTGGAGGTCCGATGCACTGCAGAGTTTAGCTCCAACCCTGATAAAACTCACCTACCTGTGAGTTTCTAATGATCCTTACGACACTGATTAGCATGCTGAGGTGTGTTTGATTAGGGTTAGGTCCAAACTCTGCAGTGCATCGGACCTCCAGGGTAAGATTTGAGGAACCCTGGTTTAGAAAATGGTAATAAAATAGTTAAACTGTTAAAATGTTGAGAAAAAGGTATGTAATGAATGAAGATGAATAGCTGTTAGCTGTTTAATCTAAAAATGAACTATTTATGTCAACCAGTTACCAAACAATGTATAATTTTGTTCATTATGGGGTGTAAACAGGTCACATTAACACCTGAAGAAAAATACATGATCTATCTGTCTTACACCCGCTAGTATAAAATATCAATAATTATATCTGCCATCTTAGTGCACATCTACATGGTACATCAAACCCTTCTCTCCATGATATACGTCCCCTTTTAAATTTCAGGCAAACTAAAGAAGTTCTGTAACTCCATCTCCGTGGGGGCATTTTTGGACGAGGGTGATGATATCAGCCTGGAGGAGATCAAAAACAGGCAGAACGCTGCCCTCACCAGTATTTCTTCTGTGTGCTCCAAAGATGGCCTGCAGGGGGCGGTAGGGGGGCTTGAGTTTCACATCCTCCCGGTGTCCCACAGCGCTGACCTCATCGAGGTGGCGGCGGAGCAGGATCTACTACTCTCCAGCAGTAAAAATGGCCTGTGCGAGCAGGGCCTTGGGGACAGGACTCCAAATGGGGACAAAATGTCCCCTCGCATTTGCGGTTCATCAAATTCCTGCATTCTGTCACCAATTTCAAACCTAATGGCTGAGTTTGAGAGGATGTCTCTGCTGGATGAGCCAGATAGGAAAAACAGGGAGAGAAGAAGAAGTGGAGGGAAACGTCACAGAGATGCCCAGGCCCCGGAGCTCACCTCCGGACTGGGCCGCCTCTCTTTGTCCTCGGAAGACGACTCTGTGTTTGATACAGACAGGACGTCTGGGTTACGAGCAGCGGAGAATGATGGATTGGAGAGAAGAAACGAAGTAGATGCGAGGTCCAGTGCAAGTTCTGATGAATACTTTCTGGCCAATGAGAGGTTAGAACCTACGAACCAACGGACTATAGAGACTTCAGGGGGTGAGCGCACGATCTGCGCTAGATCAAAGTCCTGGGATCATGGGGGAAGAGACCTCAGCTCCTCAGGGTCTTCCAGCTCCTACAGATCACTTGACAGTTCTCAGGACTTCCTACTGCGTACTCCTCCTAGAGTGGAGAAAAGACTCTTCATCGAAGGGTGAGAGGAGTCTGTGATGCTTCCATAAATTATGCATTTCCAGCAGTATAGCATAGAAATGTGATATCTTAATCATGGAATGTCCTAAATATTAGGCTTTTATGGTACACTTTCGTACACATGTGGTGTCCCATACATTGTTAGATGCCACATTAAATTGTATGCAGATGAAAAGAGGCCAGGGTGGATAGACTTGCAGTTTACAATGGCATGCTCAGTGCAGAGGTCCAAGATCACTTGTACCTTTAAGTTTTTGTCCATCAAATTTGGAGGTTATACAAATTACAGTCCCTCACACACTTGCTTTCATTAGTCAAATGTTAAATATGGTGTTTTTTTATTAAATTTTTTTTGTATACATTTTTATGTTTATATAACTCATTTTTTAGAAATAAATTACATAGTTACTTAAAGTGCCCCTATTATGCCTTTTCAAATATGATCTTTCATGCAGTGTGTCATGTAGCTGTATGTGAACATAAACT
>JAUCNO010000234.1:14780-41240 GCA_032353835.1 Enteromius viviparus
CCTTTTCAAATATGATCTTTCATGCAGTGTGTCATGTAGCTGTATGTGAACATAAACTATCTGCAAAGTTGTGATGCTGACAGTGCACGATAAAGTTATTGTCTATCCAAAAAACAGTCGGCTCACATTGCCTAATAATTGCGGAGTCGTCAGCAATTAAAATCTTTTTCTGTTACGCCCACATGTCACAAAGTAACATATTTGCATAATGTCCGCGAACAACTTGCCCCGCCCACAAACAGTACAATTTCCATGTGGATTACATCATGTCAAGAAGTATTGGCATTCAGTATTGGCAATGGGTGTTTAACCTTGCATACATGTAAACCTGTTTTAAGAGATTCCTAACGCAATTTTAGTAACCTTTTTAAAATGGCATAATAGGGGCACTTAAAGCACAATCCGCATATTTGAATGATTTCTGGAGGAGTATGTAACACTGAAGACCGGAAAAATGGTTGCTGAAATTCTGCTTTTTAAGTAGGGTATTTAATTTTGCTTTTCCCGTACTTGTTGAAATGAAAGTCCTCCATTTTAACTTGTGGTTAAGCCACAGGATGGCGCCAAACTATCAGCGAAAGCAGAGCGATATAATTATTAACGGTCAAAATGATGTGTAGTACCAGGATGAGCCTGTGTTATTAGTTTTACTGGTTGTTATCTGGTAATAACAAACCTTGGAATGTGGCGACTAAACCAATCAGAATCGAGTATTCCACGAAGCCGTGTAATAATACAAAAACACTTCTTTGACACTAAACCATTTTCTCTAAAAGAAAAAATAATAATTTTTTTGATAGTCTCAGAACAATTTTTTAATATTACAATTTTTTTTTATTTTTAAAATAATAGTACTATTATTATTAATACATTTTTTTTAAATAATAATAATAATAATAATAAATACATTTTTGGCTTTAAACCTTCATTATTTTCTTCTTATTGCAGGGATTCGCCCACCAAGTTGGACAGAGAGGTTTTGTCAGCTTTAGGAGGTGCGGACATCGACCCTCTGAAGTATCCCGGCATTCAGAAATGGAAGAGCACAATTCAGGCATACACTCACTTAGAAATGCAAAGGTAGGCATGCGGCTGATGTGAGTTACTTTACACTGTTGTCTAGTACATAACCTTATACTTATAACCAAGTTATTATTTATTTAGAAAGGGTTTATTTATATATAAAAGTATCATTAAAAACACTTTATGTAAAAAAAGTACATTTTTCAAAGGGGACATCAGATGTCCATTTTCCACAAGTTGGTATAATTCATTGGGGTCTAAATGAAAAGTCTATAACATACTTTGGTTAATATTTCTCAATAAACAACACCCTTTTTACTTAATCAAAAACAGCTCCGTTTACAGCAAGCCATTTCAATGCATGTCCCTTTAAATGCTAATGAGCTCTGCTTACCCCGCCCCTCTCTTCTGTGGGGAAACCAGCTGTTTTCATGAGACTGTTTATTTTAGTCACAGAGCTTGCTAACTAGCACATTTATTTGAAGGCGATTTTTCAAAGATTCAAAAAAAATAATTTAAAGAACACATCTTGTGACAAATATTTCTGTGCACTAAGAGGTCTGTATTTGTTTTCAGCTGGCAGACTCCTACGGTGTACAAGAGCCATTTGAGGGCTCATTCAGCCACCCCTGGCTCTCCAGCGGGCAGCTTGATGTCCCCCGCGGGTCGCTTCAGTCCAGCCCGTCACATGAGCTCACCGGACGTCTGCAGCCCCGGACGCTACAGCCCAGCACACTCCAGCTACAGTCCCGTGAGCTACATCCAGCGCATCCGACTCAAACATTTTGGCGACGCTCCCATTTAACAAATGTTCTCCATCCCATCCAGCCCAATTTCTACCAATTAGCATTTGAAATAATAAGTGCAACTATTCAATATGGAATGAAATGGCCCCCAGGAGAATGGTGTCATAACGCCATGAAATGCTCAAATTGGACTCCTAGTGCCGTGCAAACCGCAGATAGGATCTCGCAACAGGCCGTCCTTCAGTTTCTATGCTCCTAGGTTCGTAGAACACAGCTCAAAGAATAATATGCACATCTCCCGGAGGGTTCCCGAATCATAAAATATATAATATAAAAATATAAATAAATATTTGGTACTTCTGTGTATGACACCCAGTGTGTTGATCTGTGATGGTTGTATAGACTTTTTCTAACCTGTTTTGTTTTCTATTTTCTTTCTAATCTGTGTGTGTGCTTGGGAGATCACAAAACTTTCCCACTTATCACAGTGATTTAATGGGGGGGGTGTCCGCGTATAAACAGAAACCAAGAGCTAAATTAAAATAACATAGTAAATGATTTAATTATGTTTTCTAGTTAACTGTCAGGAGCACATAATGCTCATTTTAATGGGTATTTCATGGTTTTAAGGTTATAAAGAGAAAAAAAATAAAATCAACTGACTGCCAGGAATAATTTTTATTCCTTAATTGGAGAACTGCCTTAAATTTCTAAAAGAAAAGACCAACTTCAGAAACTCAAAAGCAGAGTTGCTTGCTTTGCAAGAGGTCTATAATGTGTGAATATTCCCCTTTTTTAAGTTTAGTAAATGTGATTTATCATTTCTAAGTATGCACTTTTAATTCTTTTTGGAGTTTGACACAGTTCATCGCGAACAACAGATGAGATGTGGCTTGTCGGAAAGATGTGAATCTGAGCCGTGCCACATGCAGAGCTGACCGATAACAAAAATATGGATGGCAAGTCGGTACTGTATTGTTAAATTAATGTCATAAAGACTTGATGATTGTGGATCCAGAGTGTTGTAAGTGCACTTTGAATGTGTTCGGAAAAGATCATTGTCCCATCATAAACGGCCAATATTTTAGTCTCTCCGCTAGATCATGTCAATGCGATTCTCTCGCTGGCTTTTAAAATGGATCAAGCCCATTGTTTTTTGAAGCGCAGCTACAAGACAACAAGCAGTCCTGTGTGATCTCAAGGAATCCGGTCCAGAACATCCTCTGTGGTACTTTCAGATCATGTGATCTATTTCTTTGGTGCCCATCATTCTCAGTGTAGTGCTGGCCTGTTGATCTTTGCTTCGTAAAGCTTTAGTGCCTTTGATTACGATCTGTTTGGAAGGGCCCGTGGCTCCTCAGTGTACGACAGATGCACTGACCACACACAAGCTGAATAGACCTTTTTTTCTGTTTCCTAGGATCAAACACAGTGCAGTAGCATTGGCATATGCATTGTCTGAATACCTCTTAAATATGATTGTAAGAGAAGGAAAAAAAGGTTTACAGTTTAGTTATTGCTAGTGTTGTATCAATGCCAGCCTTACTTTTTGTTAAATGATGCTTTGTAGTGCCAACACTGGTGAGTTGAAAATGAGTTGCAGTTTATTGTTAAGAATTGAATTTATTTTTGTTGTCCTGGCCTTTACGTTGCATGCATTTCTAGTCCTATTTTACTACAGTATACGTTAAAGAAGAGTATTTGATGTTCTATTGATGAACGATTAATAAAGTGCACAGTCTTGTAACTTTCCTGACTTTCTCTGGCTCTACAAGAAAAATCTTGTCATGAAAAGTTGCAAATTGACATTTCTTTAATATTTTCCTATTACAATAGTTGTAAATATAGGTATTTTTCTTATATGCAAGATGTATCTTATGCTTGCAAAGGCTTTATTTGATCTATAAAACGGTACAATATTATTTTTTCCAATTTGTACATTTTTAAAATGTAATTTATTCCCATGACAAAGATGCACATGATAACAATAGATGATAGATTCTGCGAAAAGAAAATAAGATCTTCTGGTAAAATAAGATCTGGATATTTTAAATCCATTACCTGAATCAAACAATAAATTACACTTGTAAACAACTCAATGAATTTATTTTTACTGCCATAAACAACACCATACAAACAATTAATTCTACAAGTCATCTTCAGCCTGTCATTGACAAGATTCTCACATTTTAGCAAACCTTGATTTTAAAACGATCATGAACAAGTAAACAGTGCAAATACACACCACGTGCCTCAACAAGGCCTCCAGAGTTTGCTCCTGGAAAAAGACCTTGTCGTAAACATAGAAGTACACTTGCTGGTTAATTCCACCTTAGGTCAGACAAAGCATGGCATAGGAGTGTCTAATTGAAGAAACATCAATAATTCTTAACTTGCTTGTTTTAAAAAATACAAAATCAATACACGCAAGACACTTGTGGAGTCACTGATCAACACAGCAACAGATGCTAGAGTTGCAAATGAAATCTTCTCCTAAACAGCAGCTATGTAAGATTTTTATTAAACAAGCTAGAGGAGTTATCTGTATTCTGGAATATTGTGACTCTGAAAAAATAACCTTCAGTAGAACATTCCAATCCTTTGCAACTCTAACATCTGTCCAATCTCAATGATCCTTCAGTTTTAGGCTGTTTTGAGGCATGCTGGTCTAGCTTGAGGATGTCATGTCCGGGTGAGTTTATCTGGAGGCATGAAGCCCGAGTCTCCCAGCGCTCTGAGAGCCACCCGGCCGCTGGGTCGAATCGTCAGCCAGGTGATGCTGCCGTTGTTCAGACCCATCCTCAGCCAGCCTTCCGGAGGAAACTGCAGAGCCCTGGAACAAACACTTCCATTACAGTCATGCTTTTAACATTTTCTTTCAAAGAGTGGAGCAGTTGCCTCAGCATGTTCCTGACGAGTCATGTGAGCAAACATTACAGAACATGAGTTTGCTGGAGGCTGAAATAGTCCAAGTTTACACAAATTGCAAACCGGCACAAAAAATTAAAGTCATAGCCACACAATGCAACTAAAAATGTAAATGCATTTTATGAAACATTTGATAATTATATTAAACATAATATTTGTTTCATGCAGAGGTAACAGCAATAGTGTTATTTAACTGATAAAAGGTTGCAAACAGTTTGATGAATTCCATATATTTCATATGGAAGCCTATTTCTACCACTTAACACAATTATGCTTGAGTAAACCATATTTATGAGAAATCATAATTATGACTAAATTTTTTTCATTTTCGACAGTCATAATTATGACCTCAACTCGTTTAAATTGTCATAATTATAATGTACCAAAGCTTAATGTGGCTAAAATAGGCTTCTATAAACTTTTGCAACCAGACACATAACACAAAGTGATCAGAGCATACTTACGATTACATCTGTTTTTCATGGACAGACTGCTGTGGGGTTTTTTTTTTAAACAAACGCTTCAAAAAGCACAAAAAAAGAAGATAAAGAGACTGCACTGAGTAGCAAGTGAACACAAACCTGCACACAAAATAGCGGATGACATTAGCATGACAGACGATGATCTCGTAGCTGTCCTCCTTCTGCTTAGGGTCCGCTCGGTGGATATAGCGGCGGAACGCTGCCTCGATCCGCGCGCCGTCCTCATGGTACTGCTGAAACCAGCACAAGAGTTTCACAACCACCCACGTGAGGAGAGGAAGGACTCCGCAGCGCACCCACCACAAAACCCACCTCAACACTCTCCAAAAACATTTCAGACATCAAGCTTCAGGATGACCATTGGATGTTTGTTGAAGAGAGTCGGGGTGGTTTGGCTGTGGGTTTTCTACGCCAGCAGTAACCTTAGCAGTTAGTTCTGTTATGACTCGAGTCATCAACAGAAACCAAACACACAACGACAATCAAGCGTGGGGACTAACAGACAGTGCCTTCAGATTGGCTAGATAAGACTGCACTGACCGCTGCCTCAGGTTTCCAGTGCGTGACAGGAGGGACGGGCTCTATCGGAGCACCCTCTCGCAGTAAATCACAGCTTACAAGCTCCACACCTACAACATAACATCAAAGAAAATCATTCAGAATCTCTACGATGGCGACATGTTTATCCTTTTGATTTTTTAAGCCTTCCTGTTAAATGTTTTACTTTAAACTATTAAAAATAGACATGCAAGACGAATTTAATGTCATGCATGCCTCTATGGCTATATTCATGATGAGAGCAAGATTTAGTTAGTCAAGATATTTAAAGGGGTCGTATGATTTCATGTTTTTCTTTCTCTTTGGGGTGTTACAAGCTGTTAGTGCAGAGATATGATCCCTAAAGTTGCAAAGACTAAAGTTGTTGTCATTTCTCCGATCACGCATGGAGACACGGTGTTATGTTTGCAAGGCACGATGCAACGTGACACGTAAAAAGAACGGTACTAAGTCATTAGAATCAGTAATCATGTCCCCACTGGATGCAACAAATGCCTCGTTTGAAAAAGCTTTTCAGCACAACCTCGCGTTATGGTAATTTTTTTATATTGATATTGCATTTTTTAGAATGGATATAGTATCGGCAGACAAAAAGATGCAATACTGGTGTGCATGAATGTTTTCTTACACCGGTACTGTCCAGAACTAGTCTGTACCTGGCAGGTATTTGCTGATGATGTTGGCTGTTTCAGTAGCTCTGGTCATGGAGGAGTGGATGAGAACGTCGTACGTCAGTCCGAGCGCCGCTAATCTCTGTCCTGTATACTCAGCCTGTTCTCGTCCTGCAGCCAGAACAGAAACCAGCATGTGATCTACTCAGTGGCCATCTATCATTTTGATATATGTTGAAAGATCAGTACCTAAAGTTGTCAAAATCCTCTCTTTATCTCCATCTCCCTTGAGGTTGTACTGAGAGTGTCTTATGAGGAAGATGTGGCGTGTGGCTTTGGGTTTGCTGTTCTCCGTATCTGGACCTCCACTGTCACCGGCACTCTCCTTTCTCCTCCCGTTCACCAGAGATGAGGGGTCACGTCTGAAAGCGTTAACAACTAGCTATTTACAAAGTAAGCCCACTAATCTCAATCCAATAATGACACTAAATTTGAGAGTTGTTTCTATATGTATGCACTGCAAGGTATACATTTTTATCAGCTACAAAAAAGTAGTAACATTATGGTTTATATTTGCATTTAAAATTAATTTTTAAAAATCACATTTACATGTGTGAAAACTATTAACTACCGGTTTTAATTTTAGTTTCATCCTTTCTGATGAATTTAAAAGGAAAAATCTGATTATTATTAAATACAATGTGTGTGTGTGTAAAACATTTTATGGTTTCATTATACAAGTGTCATGTCTATAACTGAAACTGATGGCAGACGCTTTGAAAAGTGCTTAAAAGAGCACATTATGTAAGAAAAATAACTACATTAGTGACAATAAACCATGTGTAAGACTACGTTAACCTTCCTGAGCAAACAAACAAAAAAAGTCACTGACACCATTTCAATCACTGCCACATGCAATGCGGTTTAGTTCGTGGTTAAAGACCAGGGATTAAACCTAAAATTGAATGATCTATTAAATATAACCACTGATTAAGGCATTAAACCTACTCACTGGGCATAACGTTAAATGATTTCTGGACATGCCATCATGGCAGTTTTCTAAACATGTACGATCTGGTGCTATATTATTCGTGGAGATGCCTTAAAATAGTATGCAGGTACAATAATTTATCAATCAGATTTCGCTTACTTGTCCCAGTTATAATCCCATCCGTTCGCAGAGGGCCATGTCGAAGGCTGCGCTGCACGCACGGCAGCCAAAGTCTCTCTCAACCGGCATTGGTCGGCGAAGTAGCCGTGCTTATCTGCCGCGACCGCCGCGCACACCAGCACCGCGGATCCGCCGGCGACGCCGCACACAAGACTGATCGCTCTCCGAAAAGACATGATTTAAACGAGAGGAGTCAACGGAGGGTAACGTTAACTGCTGCTCTTCCGCGCGATGACGTCACTCTGGTGAGGACGTGCTGCCGTTTCCTGTTTTCTCACAATATCAGGCAAAATAATAAGCAGTCACCGGTACATCGTCGAGACAAGAAGAAGGTGTTTTTCTTACTAAGCCGTGTGTGAGAGAATATATTTGGACCGCGGGAATTTCCAAAAAGCAGTCATGAGTTTGTGTGAAAACAGCAGCGACAAATATACATAATTTCTAAAAAATAAAATAAAAGCCCCCAGCATACAAAATAACAGTTTACGTGTTGCCCTTTTTTTCTTCAGACAAATAGATATTAACGAATTAATATATAAAGTTGTTTTAATAAGCTCAAATATGCTTAAATATTTATATTTTCATTCAATTGAGTATTTATTTAAGGTATTTATTCGTTTCAAAACGCTGAATTGCATTTAATAAATTGCAATGAATATTTCAGAATATCTGAAACTGCTAAAAGTGTTTTTGTGTGTCACTTTCAGCAGCAATATTTATTTTATAATTTCTGTGTTATCGTTCAATTCTGCTCCAGGCCTGTAGATGGCAGTAAATCGTCAGCGAATGTTGCCCACGAGCAGCGGATTCATGTTTTGATTTTGGTGGCGACATCATGCTGTTGTTCATTAAAAGGTAGTTTGTTGTTTTGATTGGACGTAAATGTTATCATATATCTAGATATCTTTACATTGAGTTGTAGTAAAGATGGACACGGACGAGGAGGGAGACAATGACTGGAATCGCAGTTTAGAGTCAGACATGCTGAAGACAGGTGGGGTTAAAACTGGTGTGAACTTGAGTATAAATATGTTTTTATTACAAACAGTATTTACTCAATGCACTTACGTTTGCTTAGTGTAAATGCACAGCCCGGTGTCTCATGACAGCTGTAATTTTATGGGCTGCAACAAGGTTTTGAGCAGCTTCCGTCAGGGTTACAGTATGTACAGTAACTGTGCTTATCTTTTCAGAAGGATGTTACACTGACAGAGTTACAGCCGTATCCCAGAGAGTGATCCTGCACTTTGACCTGGACTGCTACTATGCACAAGTTGAGATGATTCGAAATCCAGCCCTCCGGACCAAACCTCTTGGTAAAACACCACAGAATATAAACTTTACAACTTAATTCACTAAGTATAGGATGAACAACAAATACAGTACAAAGTCCAGTCCCGAGGCAATACACGCAAAAACACTTAGGTGATAAAGAAATAAGTTATACTAACAAAACACGTTGCTGTCCTTTTGATATGTGTAACATCATGCATATCTTTGATTTCTTAGGAATACAGCAGAAATACATTATTGTGACATGCAATTATGTGGCAAGAGAGCTTGGTGTAAATAAACTGATGTCAGTGACTGATGCAGTGGAGAAATGCCCTCAGCTGGTACTAGTGAAAGGAGAAGATCTCACCCATTACAGAGAGATGTCCTACAAAGTCACGGGTAAAGTTTGTTTTTATTTTTAAATGATTTATATGGTTTTACTATAAATGTCTGTAGAGTGTACACTATCGTTCAACAATTTGGGGTCAGTAAGATATTTAATAGTTTTTAAAGATGTTTCTTCTGCTCATCAAGGCTGCATTTATTAGATTAAAAATTCAGAAAAAACTGTAATATTGTGAAATATTATTTTAATTTAAAGTAACTGTTTTCTGTGTGAATATATTTTAAAATGTAATTTATTCCTGTGATACAAAGCATCATTACTCCAGTCTAAATGCAGCCTTGATGAGCAGAAGAAACATCTTTTAAAACCATTAAATATCTTACTGTTCTAAAACCTTTGAACGGTCGTGTATATAAGATGATGATGTATCATTTATAATTAAAATTAAAAAATGATGTACAATACTATAATTAGGTCTTATTCTACTCTTTACATTTTATAGTCTGCTGTTCAAAATCATATTAATACTTTCATAGAGCAAGGATGCATTAAATAGATCAAAACACTATTATATTGTATTATATCAATTATTATTTGAATTTATTTTTTACTTTTTATTCATCAGAATCTCAATACACAAACATATTAGGCAGCACAACTGTTCATAATAATCACAAATGTTTCCTGAGCAGAATGGTTTCTGAAGAATCGTAGTAATGATGCTGAAACTTATCATAACAGGAGTAGATTACATCTCAGAATACATTCAAATGGAACAAAACCATTGTTTTATCTTTTAACTGTTTCACATTACTGCTTTTAAATTATAAATGAAGCCTTGGTCTATATATGAGACTTAAAACTGTTTAAATGAACTAAATCAGACTTTAACATTGACTTTGTATGCCCAAGAATTGCTGATGTCCCACTGCCCTCTAGTGGAGAGGTTGGGCTTTGACGAAAACTTCATGGACGTTACAGAAATGGTGGAGAAAAGACTGAAGGACACCAGTATTTCAGATCTCTCCTTCATTGGACACATATACGGACATGAACGTGAGTCAAACTGGATGAATTTTAGTTTTTCATGGGCAGTTGGAGAGTTTTAAGTCATAATAAATCTTGCTCATTTTCAGCTATGGCAGTTGATGAGGAGAACGCCTGGCTGGCTGTGGGATCTGTGATAGCAGCTGAGATGAGGCAGGCCATCTTCAGGACACTGGGACTGACCGGCTGTGCTGGCATCGCTAACAACAAACTCTTAGCGAAACTAGTGTCTGGAACCTTTAAACCGAACCAGCAAACCACCCTCCTGCCTTCCAGCACTGCTGAGCTCATGAGCAGCCTCACGGGACTCATCAAAGTGCCTGGTGAGACGACACACCTCTGCAGTACTGTTTATATTCTATAAACATCGTTTGTGTTTACAGGGATCGGTTACAAGACACGCGAGAAGCTCAAGGCTTTGGGTCTGGTCAGTGTGAGAGATCTACAGTTATGTCCTCTGCCTGACCTGGTGAAGGAGTTTGGTGAAGTGACCGCTAAAAGGATTCAAAACCTCGCCTGTGGCATCGATGACTCTCCAGTCTCACCGGCTGGACCTCCTCAGGTACTCTCTGTATTTATAGATTATTCAGGTGAACCTTAGGCAATCGTTTTATATCCACATAGAGTCAGTCATCCTCAAGAGCAACAATACATGCAAAACCATAATGCCAGCAAGCTAGAGGGATAGAGAAGCTCTGAGTAAAATCAAGAAACATTTTAGATACCTAAATTTGTAGCTAGCTCTGATAGTACAGCTGAATATTTTAGAACTGTTGTTCTCTAAGATGCTGTTAAAGTAAGATTTGGAGCATTTAGATGTTTTTAAAAGAGTGTGCATTTATTTGATTAAAAATACAGTTAAAATGGTAATATTGTGAAAGATTGTTTAAAATAACTTTTCAATTTAAAAATGTACTTTATGGTATTAAAACTGAACTCTCAGCAGACATCACTGAAGAATCATTTCTCAATATTATCAACTTTGTGTAGTTTAATATTTCAATAGGGCAGCATTTTTTTTAAAAATATTATCTTTGAAACACACATGCCTTTTTTGATTAATTTAATGCATCCTTACAGAAAAAAATGTATTAATTTCTTAGAGCAAAAATCATAGTGACCATAACTTTGATATGAAAAATTACTTATTCATTTTAAATATTTGAGTGTTTACAAGCTCTAAATCACAAGCAGAGCTAACATGCTCTTGATGCTGCGTGAAATCTAAAGTAATCTGGGAGGTAAACTCTATATTTCAGTCTCTCAGCGACGAGGACTCATTCAAGAAAATTTCCACACTAGAGGAAGTTCAAAAGAAAACTGAAGAACTACTCACCAACCTTACTGAGAGGTGAATCCATCTGTGCTGAGAGGTGAATACAGCCTGCTAGATGTTAGTTTGGCATGTTTATAAGCCTATCTCTGTTTGAATTCTGTCCAGGATGCACAAAGATGGCAGGCAGCCACAAACATTCAGACTGACGATTCGACGATACACAGTCACCAATCGCTGGTTCAATCGAGAGAGCCGACAGTGTCCTATACCCAACCACACTGGGCTGAGGATCACATGCGGTACACTTCTGTCCTTTTGCATGCTTTAATTGTATGATTCAGTAACACACACACACACACACTCACTCATCACACTATCCGCATAAATTGCAATAAACATCAACTGATTATTGTTACATTATCTTTTTGTCTATTAGGAAGCAGTGAGGCTGTGTCCCAGTTACTGTCACTGTCAATGAAGCTCTTCCATAAAATGATGGACACACGTGAGCCGTTCCATCTGACCCTGCTGAATGTGTGTTTCAGTAACCTGCAGGCTAAAAGCTCCAGCAAGAGCTCCATCACCTCCTTCTTCACTCAGAAATCTCCTACAACGCAACTGACATGTCAACAGCAGGTCATTATAGAGTTAAAATAATACATAATCTAACTATAAAAAGCACAAAAGAATTAAATTAAATTAATTAAATTAAGCCGATCTCACTGCTAAGATAAGTTATATTAAGAGTAATAGAGATTTTAATACTTTTGATAAAAACTGATTAGGGAGTCATTTTTAAGATGAATAATTCTGTTGGTTGGTAACCTCTTGTGCTCACCCAAGCTTCAATTTGTTTTTATTAAAAATAAAGTAACAAATTACAGTTGATTTAACAGTTTCTATTTTGAAACATTTTAAAGTGCTGTTTATTTCTGTAATGTCAAAGCTGAAATTGCAGCAGGGATTTAGTGGCACATGATTTTTCAAAAATTATGCTAATATGCTGATTTGGTGGTTATGAAATTGTTATTAACAATGTTTATTTAAAAATATATTTTTTTATCAATTTAATTTTTACAAGAAAATATAAACAGTAGTTTATATATATATATTTTATGTATTTATTAATAAATACCTTGTGTGCAAATGCGTTTTTGCTAACTGACAACTATGCATTTAGCTTTTTATATGAAGCTGTAACTTGAAAACAGCACAAATTTGCTCTGCCTTGTCACCAGGTGGAACCTGATATCTGTGAGCCTGCTGCAAATTCCCAGTTCACCCAAGCAGATGTTTTACATAAAGAAGATAAAACATGGAACAGCATGAAATGCACATCGATACCCTTAATCAACACCGGATCTCCCAGGCAGCCTGTTTCAGAGCAAGTTACAAACATCACCACAAGAGAGCCTTGTGCAATCAACGTTCCTGAGAAAACAGTGTGTTCCAAACTGCCTCGAGACGTCGATCCAGAAGTATTCAAACTCCTTCCTGAACACATTCAGATGGAGCTGATTTCCAGTTTTCAGAATGAAGAGTCCAGGTACGGAGGCGCTAATCCATCTTCAGAGGATGTTGACCCAGCAGATCAGTCCAAGCTGGCTTTTAAACGGCCAACAACAGGACACTGTAAGTCAGCACTGAATTATAACACAAATCCTGCGTCTCATAACCATGAGCTCAGCAATACTTTGTCATCTGCTCAGTCTGCCGTGGAATTAAATTGTGGACTCGTCAAAGGCAAAGAAACTCAGACACCTCAATCAGATGTCCCTGCAAATGTGGACCCTTATGTATTCTCACAACTTCCTTCTGACGTGCAAAGAGAGTTACTGACTGAATGGAGACAACAGAAGCCGGTCCTAAAAATCCCATCCAAACACTCACATAAAACCTCCAATACCAAAGACAAGAAAAGTGCAGCTAAAGGCAGCCAGTGTAACAACATACTAAAATACTTTAAACCCAACTGAGGGAAGAAGCACATGTGCCTGTTTATAAAAACCAAAAGATAATAGGAAGAAATATGTATGAAAATTAAATCCTTGTAAATCAGCCTTTGTACATTAATAGAAAAATGTTAATTATGTCATTTACTCACCTTAATGTCAAACCTGCATTGATCACAAAAAGGTAGGCTGGGATAAAAGACCATCCTGATTTTGATACTATTAGGGTGAGTAAATCACCACAGAATTTTAAGATATGTATTATTTTGTTGATAAACCATATACATATTTAAATATTCATGATGTTATTGAATGCATAATTATTTTTGCATTAATAAATCATTTCTAATAATAATATTTGTTATATTAAAATGAATTCCATTAAAAAGTTGGGTGAAAATGGGGTCTAATGCTATGCTACTAAATTTGCAGTTTTTTTAACAAAAATAGTAAAAACTGTTAAATTGTGAAATACAAACTCATGGATGTTTGGGAACCTTAAAGATTTTTTTTTATCTAATGCATCCGTTATTTTATTTATTTATTATTTTTTAGAAACGGTATCCTTTTCTGCATTCCTTGTTTTTAAACCTTCACCCTTTTATTAACTCTTCGTTGCAAAATAAATAAATAAATAAGGACAATTTTAAGTCCTTTATTTTATTATTTTTTAACTTCCGGTAACCGTTTGCTCTAGACGCGCGCAGCATCTCTTTCCGGCACATCAGAGCTCCTTATTCGGTCTATAATAAACTCTATTCGCCCGCTGATATCCAGAATTTTCTTCACTGCACATCACCGGTTGTCGGGTCGACTGCGAGGATGAAGGGAGCGAAATTGGCCGTGGTTTTGAGCATGTTTTTGGCCTTCGTCCTCCTGACTGAGGCGGCGCGAAGCAGGAAAGACTCCAGCAGTCAGAACAGCTTCAGGAGGGCGGCCAGCGTCTTCTACCAAACCCTCAGCAATATCTTCGGAGAGGAGAACATCAGGGCTCTGTACAAGGTCCATATAAGATCATGCGATATTTTTATGCAGTTTACAAGTAGTTTTGTTTGCAGGTGAACTAGTTTGAGGCCTGAAAAGATCGCCAGCTGTTAATGGCTGTGTCTTAAAACCTATTGAGCTGCCTGCCTAGAGAGCATGCAGTGTGCGGACATCTTTCGGTTTATCTAGGCCACTAGGTTCTGTGATTCTCAATATTGAATAATTAAAATATGATTGCAACAACAGTTTCCTTAATTATTAGTCTGTTTATAATGAGCATTAATTTGCCTCAGAAATTATTTTTGACTATTATTTTTTTTACCTTTTAAAATATAAAATGTTATTGTGTGTTGTTTTAAACAATTTCGCTAAATATTTGAATGTGCATTAATGATCTTTTGTACTGCTATAAATAAGCTATACGTTGAGAAACTATTAACTAAAATCTAAATATTTTTTATTACTGTAAAGCAAATTATTATTATCATTATTAACACTGTTGTTGTTAACCTTGTAATAGAATATGCCTAATGTCTAAATGAGTAAAAGATCTCACAAAAATGCCACGCATTATATTAAAGAGAAATTGGAGAGAGATGCTTCATTGTCACAATGCAGTGTAATCAAAAATACAAATTAACTGAATTAATTCAAATTCAGATTTATTTTAATTTAATTTAGTTAAAATGTATAGATAGTTGGGTGTGTATTTATTTATTTTTTTTGTGACCTATGCATGTTTTAGAATATTCACACTAATATATGTTTGCCTAAAACTTTTATGTGGTCTTTATTAAAAAAAAAACTTAATGTTTTGCAGTTCTTCTCAAAAACTACAGAGAGGTTTGTTCATGGAGTCGATTCATTATTGGACATCTTGTGGAAGGTGTGGGTGGATCTCCTTGATGTTATGGGCATCGACTGTAAGTCTGAATCAGAACTGCAGCAGTTATGTATGTCAGTTACCAAAATAGCACTGTTTGTGTGTGATACGAAAAAATCAAGTCCTTCTTATCTCCCTCTCCTCAGCCTCAAACCTGACGCACTACTTCAGCCCATCGTCTGTGTCCAGTTCTCCTGCTCGCGCACTCCTCCTTGTGGCAGCCTTGCTGGTGGCTTACTGGTTCCTGTCCATGTTCCTGAGCGGCTTCTTTTACGTCCTCCACACAGTGTTTGGCCGTTTCTTCTGGCTGGCCCGAGTGGCCCTTTTTGCCCTCTCTTGCCTGTATATTCTGCAGAAATTCGAGGGCGACCCGGAGAAAGCGGTGCTGCCGCTGTGCTTCATCATGGCTGTGTACTTCATGACGGGACCGGTGGGCGCATACTGGCGGAAAGGGAGCGGAGCTGGAAGTCTAGAGGAGAAGATCGACCACCTCGACACCCAGATCCGCCTCCTAAACATACGCTTGAGCAGAGTGATTGAAAACCTAGAGCACTCCAGTGACCAATGAGATGCTTTTCACCCCTATGCTGAGGGTCAAAGCTGGGGTTTATGAGATGGGATGAGAAGAAAAAAAATTGTTTGGTTTTGTTTTTTTTTTTGCTCCTTTTTCTCAGGATGTCCCAACATTTTAGTCAAGCAAAAATTGTATGTGACATGTATGGAAATTTGATAAATTCCCCAGGTGATAAGCTGAAGAGAGTTTATTAGATTCACCCTATTGTTGTAGAATGTATCATTAGTGTTCACTTCTACTGTAGCCACCCATTTTTGAGTAAATATCAGGACTTTTTTGTATACTGTGTGTCTGCAAGCCTCGAGTTGAGTGTGTTAGTCCATTGCGCAGTGTTATGCCCTTTTCCATAAGCTTTGTTAGGGCACTTTGTGTGTGTGTGTGTGTTATTTAATATTCATGACGGCAGTGCAATTAATTCAGAATAGTCAGTATCATTACATTTTATTAATATAATCTCTTCCTTGTCTCTTCTTGAGGTCACTCTGAGTTCAGGACCGATCAGCACTATCAGGGATAGAGATGTATGTGGAAATCAGCTAGTCACCAGAAGCGTGAGGATATCAGACCAGTGTTCCTGGCAGCAAAATAACAGTGCTGCAATGTACACCAGTATCTCTGTCCAACTTCAGCCGAGAGAGAGAGATAAGTACATTCAAGGGACATCACTGTATTAATTATATGTACGATGTTAATACACTTATAGAGAGGGATTGATTAAGTATTGGTTTAATCCCACTACTTGTTAGTGCTGCTTAGTAAAATCATTTTAAGAAAGTGACCTTTATGGTTTCATCCACGGTGGCGTTTTGTTGATTTGAAATGCCTGATAACTAATCTAACACGTGCCCTATCTTCTCTGCTTGTTCCTACTTACTCTACTGCTTAGTCTTTTTGCAGATTTAACTTTCATTCAACTTTTTGGTTTTTAATTCATGTTTTGCAACCTTACTAAACCATGGTAACCAAAGCTTTTTAGCATGTTTTTAAAATTATTTTGAACATTTGTTCCCTGTATCGTATACTGTAATCTACTATTTTACACGTTTTTACATTTTTAAGAGAAATATTATGAATGGCCAGTGTTTTAAGTATATTTTCATTCCATAAAATGCCCTAATTATTTAAAAAACTTTTTTTACTTGATTTGTACTGCTGTATTTAACACTGCTGTTGAGAGCCAGTAAGATTTTTTTTTAATTTTTATTCAGCCAATATGTTTAGATTATTTTATTTTAAAATCTATTTTAAAACAAATTACTTTTAAGTTTGTTTAAGTTAAATTAATCTTGAAAAAAATTATAACGGTTCTCATAATAAATATTAAGCAGTACAACTGTTTTTCCCTTTTATTATAATATGAAATGCTTTTGAGCACCGCAACAGAATATGTGAAGGATTTCCGAAGAATCATGTGACACTTAAAACAATAAACATAAAAAAAATGTACTTTCCACTTACTTTTGAACAGTAGTATGCATTGAAAGTAGATGTTTTAGTTTGTTTTTATTGCATCAAATCATACAAGGTTGTGTGTACTGTCATATCTGTGTTATTGGTTTGTATTTGTTTAATTTGTTGTGATTTCTGCTTCTAAATGATCTTTTTTTAATATATATTATGTTTGCCTCCAGGCAGTTATTTTGAAGACGTCTTTCATTCAAAGTGAGAGTTTTGTGGCGTGTAGTCTTTGTGTCAGTGTTGATGCCATCCTATACTGGTTTTAGACATCGATGAAATTCTCTTTTAGCAAATACATGTTCAACAATTCTTTCTCTTCATGGAAAACAAACCAAAAATATTGACCACTCTTTCAGCACTGTCCCTCACCCTTCCACCAATCGCGGTACTGTAACTCAAGTCTACTGGAAAGCACTAATATCAAGAAGGCCCGTTTTTTACTGTATGAATGTGTGAAGGAAATCATACAATATAAGCACCAGCCTTGAGGAATCTCCAACTTTTGTGTACTTGCAGTGTACCAGCATTATTGTACAAGTACAGGAGACAACCAATAATAATTACACACATACATGTCTCAGCAAACACTCCTGTGTTTAAAAATGTACTTGCCTATCTGTAGTGAATGAGAAGCCGCAGTAATATACCATGGAAAATGTTCTTGATCTTATGACCTTTTCATCATTGACTGTGATTTTAATTGTACTCCATGCAGATTGAATGTGCTGAGTTTGCTTGTAGAAATATGTATGACAGGTGTTTTCCTACCTGCACTGTTTACCAATTCATTTCATTCTGTAAGTTGCAGTAACACATCGAGTCTTTAATTTATTTGTGAAATATATTTTATCAATGTCTGTAACATTATACTTAAGGGAGTCGTACTGGTTTAACTGCAAGGACTCAGTTCTCTCACACATTGTCTTTCATAGATCCCAGTGGACTGCACCAGTGCCAATTATTGTGTGTTGAGGATTTTGCATCGTTGATTGATTTGTATTAGAAAGCACTGAATTTTTGTGAAGTCTAGACCTTAACTGGTATTTTTGTGTGGTAAATGCCTAGATTTCTATATCAGGTTTGCTTTGTATTGTATCATTTTCATCAGGAGTGTTCTCCTGCGATGTTGCTTGCTGTGGTATTTTTTTGCGCTGTCTGATGTTGTCTTTATGAAACTTGTTCAATGATTTTCTCTAAGATGGAACGGTGGTCCAAAAAGGATTTAATAAATGTAATATACAATTTGACCAACGGGTTTTGATTTTTATATATATATATATATACTGAGAGCGCAGCTTAATTCACATTAGTGGTATTATTTTATATTTGCTAACACCATGGATGGAAAATATAGGTCTTTGTGGAAAAAATGCCCCACTAATGACAGATAAAGGAGCAAAAAATTATAACAACTGATTATGGCTGTTGTAATTAAAATAAAATGTGAAAATGACTAAGAAGTCAATTTTTCATTCGCTCTCCCTGCATCAGATTTCTATTTAGGCTTTTTTTCTTTTTTACAGCGTTAAGCGTTATAATCACAAACATTTCAGTTTAGTTTATGAATGCACTGGACAATAGCATTAATCAACATGAATACAATTATTACAATATCAAGAGCATTTGCTGATAATATCATTTTTGTCATAATACTGCAGCAGCTCCTGTGTTTAAATGTAGTCAGTTTTTATGAAGCAATACGTTAAATTCTTAACTCAATAAAGTTCAAATCTAAAGTTTTTTGAAGGTTTATGATGTTACTTCAGCTCATAATTTGGACATAGGATGTTGTACATGGTGCAACAGACACTTGTTTGAACATTGCTTCATGTATCTCGTCACATGGCCTACGATGAACTCTCTAAAGCTCTGTCTGTAAAGGGTTAAATCATGGATCTGGTCTGACACACAGCTAAGCAAATGGATGACTTTAGCATCATAAAGGTGCTTGTGGAGATTGAGCAAATCTTATGTTTGCTCTGCCGAAAAAAATGGTTTGTAATAGAATCAGTATTCCTGATGTTGAAATGAAATAAACATTATATAATGCTGACAGCACAACTCTTTTTTGATAACCCAGAGGTGACGTTAGTTTTACTTGGCATCTGATATTTGCTATCCTCATATAAAATTCACTTCCACATAGGGTTTTCCCCTCTTCTTCATTCGTCATAGATACTCTGGGATTCTCTTGCAGACATGTTTTGTTTTATTCAGTCATCTCTTGTATCCCTGTAAGGGCCGATCCAAATGCTGTCTAAAATGGCTTACATAACATGTAACAATCATAAGGAACACTGCGCCTTTAAGACATCCATATTTGGCTTGTATATAATGTTGTGCATTGTTGCTTTTTTATTTGTTGTGCCCAAAGGGGGCAGACATGACCCCATTCCTATTCCTTTTATAAAAGCACATTTATTTATCACTAAGCCTTATGGACTACATATCAGTCAGACAGCCCGAATATTACCTATTAATTTTCTCACATTTGTAATGTAAATGCATATAGGCATGCTTTCAGCGTGTGCAGTAGAAAGCACTGTACAAAAAAATTGAAATAAATTAAAAACATGGATGGGTTGCAGAATTAATCAAACTTTTTGTTGCTTCCTGAAATGTCCATATTCCTCATTTCAGCAACCAACAAACAGCACAGATCCTTTTTATCATTTCTTTTTGTTGCATATAAATGAAAATCAGCCAAGTTTACATAGACAATCTATGAAGCAACTCCTAATTGCTAAATGTTTTTATAAGTACTGATGAAATTGGCCTTGGAAATCACTGCTGCTGACTGAACTCTTTATATATAATCCAATACCCTTCTCTGCTACTATAATTTAAAAAAAACACAAATCAGCTGCATAAATTGTATGAATAAAAAACAAAATGTATAGAAAAATTTAGCACCAAGAGCCACCTTTGCCATGTTAACCTGTTTTATCCCATCCGACCATGTTGCAGGCTCGGGATTGGGCACACCTCTAAATGATCCCTTTTTCTATTGGCTGAGCGCTTCAGGCGGAGCGGCTGTCTGACTTATGAGTGGTTCGCTGTTCCGTCTGTCCATCTTGCTTTCTCTCGTGCTGCGGTCTCGGCTGATGTGAGACCAGCTTTATGAACCAATCGAATAAAAGACATGCTAATTGCGACGCAGCCTGATATTCTTCCGCCAAAGCGCAACAGTAATGCTTTATCCAAGACCCTCAAGAGCATCTTTTATATACAGTAATCTACGCAAACAAGAATCTATGTCAGTGTTCAGTGTTACTTTTAATTGCTGCGAAAACTTATAATAAGAACTATGCGTATTTCTGAACAGATTCAACTCATATTGGGTCGATATGACAAGCCCTATATTCAGATATATATCGTATGAACATTGTAGTACACCAAAAATAAACTTTTAGAGTATTTTGATTTTTCATGTTATGTTTTTAATTTTTAAAGGTGTTTTAAAAATAATTTTAAAACGCAGTATATCGAATTATGTGCTTATATAAATATAGGTTTATTCATATTTGAATGTCGGTGACGAAAATTTGAAGTTATGATGATGATTAATAATGTTCTTCTCAGAAATGAAGATAACGTCAAGTCGGATTTCCTTTTCATCGCTATCTTAGATAAAACAGATCGGGCGTGAAAGTGCTAGCCAACAAATGCAAACGCGGGTCCATTGGCTTCTTAAAAATCTATATAAAAATCTATATATTTATTGAATAAAAACTCCTTTAGAATTAAAAACATCAATTTGTGTAAAAACCTGGCACTAGATAAAAAGCGGAAGAACATATGGTGGTTGGCAGGGTGGTGTGCGGTTGCGCGGTGGGCGGGGCATCCGCCGCCGCTGGTTGATTATGTGCGGCTGACACTCGGAAGTGACCATGTGTCTGAGCTGCACCAATACACGATCACCGGATCGGCCTGTTTAACTCCCGTTGAGCGTTTCTTGCAGTCTTCATAGGTTATTCACGACATACCGGCGCGTGTCATCCGATCATGTCTAAAGACACGGAGGCCAAGAGCGAGGAGATTATGGAGTCGAAGGTGCTCTGGTACCCGGACTCTAAACGAAACACACAAATGGACCGATTCCGGACTCAAGTGAACCGGGACTTCGGGGTGAATCTGGGTGAGTAGAGCCAGAATGGATGCAGACTGGTATGTCGGCTAACAAAACAAAACATAGTACTGTGTTGTGCTGTTAATCCCATTAATAGCTCATCCTAGGTTATGCCATTGCAAAAATAGTGACTCTAACTATGCTTTCAGTGGCCCACTAAATTTTCTCTTGGATCCATTTTGTCTTTAATTCCTTCAGTGGCATAGGAAGCATGTCTGACCGCATATTTTCTATTCATTCGTGCCTTTATACACACTATGAGTTGGAAAACCTGAATTTCAAATCTGACTGACAGCATATCTAGAAACTGCTGTGAATATTTCCATACACCTTCATCATCTACGTGCACCTCAGCAGTTTCATTTATGACATACTGCTTTAGCAAACAAGTATTTAATATTCTGTCATTTTTCAATATTTACTATGTGTGTCAATATTTACTATTCATAAGACACAGTACACTTGAAATATTAGTACTTATCCATTTTGTGTCATTTGCTATTATTTGCTTTCTTCTGCACTTGTTGTTTCTACCTCTTCCAGTATTATCTCACTAGTTTGTGGTCACATGAAAAAAAGTAGTAATAGTTTCAGTAACAAATTAAATGCACAACATTGCGCATGTGTAACCATTAAGTCAATACTAGAAAAACTAAAAAGATGCGGTGAATATTTAAATATTTGCAAGTAACAAATATAGGGGGTCAAATCAAACCTAATAAAAGTTTATGTTTACAATACTAATTTGCAGTATTGCATCATTGCTAAATGAAATGAAATAATCCCTGTGTTTTGTCTAATGGTAATTTGATTAATTCTCTTTATTTTGCAGCTAATTATAATGACCTGTATCAGTGGTCCGTGGACAGTTATCCAGAGTTCTGGGCACAGGTTTGGAAATTCTGTGGCATCACTTGTTCAAATATGTATGAGGAGGTACGTTTTTCTTTTCCTTTTATGTTTTTGTATACAGTAAACACAGCTTTTTTCACATTTAAATCTATATAGGTGTTTAGAGGGTTTTTATGCTTGTCATTTCCTGTTGTGTGTGAAGTGCCACTCTCATTGCCACAAAATGATGTCATCGTGACACTGAATAATTAGTGTGGACCTCAACTAAGAAATCTGATGATGTAGATCTGTGGTGGTTGTCACATTGTGGTTGGTTTTCGGCCTTATTTCTGTGGAGGTATACATGGAATGGGTGACCGAGATGATGGACTAACTCATTAGTCACATGTCTAACTTTATCTTAGTAAACCTTTATGAATTTATTATCATTCAGAACTACTGTCTGAACTACTGCTGGGAATAGTTAAAGCTCATACCATATCTCTGGCTGTGTAGGCGTGTTTGGGCTTTTCCGTCTAAGACATCTGTAGTAGGAGTGTCATATGCTAAAATATCATTAAACAAGTCTGTATATGGCTTTTTATCTATGTACATCCTTATAAGACTATTTTACTGCATGCTCCGTCTTGATTGTTTGCTTACTCAATGATTGTTTTATTATTCCGTATTGATTGCAGTATGTTTGTGTTGTTAAATATTTGGGAAGGGTGTTTGTTCATATCAAAGCACCGGGGTGATGACGGCTAGAATTTCTTCTTTCAAATCAGCTTAGGTAGAAAGTTTAAGTTTAGTACTAAAATAAAAAAATAAAAAAATACATGGAAGCTAAACAAGAAGTATAACACGAATACTAAAATGAAACTAATGCTTATTCAAAAAAGTACATAAACATGACTAAAATATCCCTGTCTGGTGATTTTAAAAGGTGTCCATCAAACTGGCTGATGTGTGACTTTGCTCACTCTCTGTTTCAGGTGGTTGATGTGTCTAAAAGGATATCTGATGTACCGGAGTGGTTTAAAGGCAGCAGACTGAATTATGCAGAGAACCTGCTTAAATACAAAGACCAAGACAAAGTGGCTCTCTATGCTGCGAGTAAGTCACAGTCAGGTTCATTACATCAGCCTTCTGAGTTTTGTGTAAACACATCGCCTAACCTGCGCTAGTTTCATGCACTCTGAACAAAATAATTTAAGTCAATATTTCCTATCCGTTTGATTGCCTGATCTCTAAGTAGTGGCAGGTTAAGATGGGCACTATTGCAAAATCCGCCTTTTCTGGTTAACCCTGATCTTTCTGGCTGGGTTTATTTGGTGATAATAAGCTGCATGACTGTGTTTTATCCTTAGTGCATGCACTGAGAAAAAAATCTGATGTTTCATGCTTTATTATGAAAAGTGGCATGTAGAGTATTTAGTCTGTTATTCCAAGAGCAATTTCAGCTTTACCTTATGTGCAGCTTTGAGTTTCATTGAATGACCAGCAAGTCACGATGAAGTCATGACATAATCATTATCAGAACTGAATTCAGTTGCAGTCATCCAGGTCACATAAAAACAGATGATGATGATTCACAAACACAAGCAATACTTTTTTTTTTTTTTTACTTCAGCAAGTGCATTCATACCCTGGTTACCATTGTTTTTTTTTTTTGTAAAACATTACATATTTTAATAACCAATATATCTCCATGACCAGATGTCTCCCGATTCAAATCAAGTTTCTGTGTGTCTGCTGATCTCCTTGAGCCTTTGTCAATCTGACCTTATACACAAATGGCTACTTTAAAATAGCAACAGCACTATGTGCATGTGTGTTTTATCTGCACAGATAGAATCTGTCATTGCAGTCCTCTGGCTAATGTAACACAAACTGAATTATGCCGTCTGTAATTTGATTTGTGGGTTTAGCGTCTATGTAGGGGCGGGATGTGCTTTTATTTTGTGATGGATGTTTTGATGCGGTCCAGGAAAGAGAGGATGTAATTACCAAAGTGGCATCTATCAGAAATGTACCTGCGTCACTGGCTTGTGTCTTTGTGAAATAGGGAGGCTCATTTACCTGAAAAAGTAGATTACATAGGACCCTGGAGCGCAAATTAAATTTAACACTTCATTTGCTGATTACGCACAGTAATGAAAAACATCACTGATATCTGCTGCACCACAGTCACAGATGGCAAAGAATTACCTTGTTGCTCGTTGAAGGTAGTGTGTTGATATGCACTGATTATATAAGCAAGAACGTAGATTTAAAGTAGAATTTATTTATATAATTATTTAGTAAAGTAGATTTAATTATAAAATTTAAATGCATTATTAATGTTTTTTTTTATATGCAAGGATGCTTTAAATTGATCAAAAGTATCACATTTATCATATTAAAATATTTATATTTTGTATGAACACTACTTTTGAATGTGATTTTATAAAAAAATATACTTAAAATCTACACACTTAATTAGGTCTGATTAACTTATATTAACTATATGTTTTGCCTCCATAAACTCCTAATTTGCTTTTTATTAATAGTTAGTAGATGTGTTAAGTTTAAGTGGGTAGAATTAGAGATTAGAATATGGTCATGCAGTTATGAGTACTGATAAACACCCGATATGTTAATGAAAATAAGCCACTATTTTATAGTGAGAATTGGTTACCAACAAATATGAAAAAATTATATATCATAATTTTTACAAACAGTCAACTTTTATTCAACAGTACTTAAAAAATGTTGCTTAAGCACAGAATTTCAGAATACAGAATGATTTCTAACACTTTAACATCACAGAAGTACATTTTATTTTGAATTATGCAAAGAGAAATTATTTAAAAATTGTACAATATTTAGCATTTTTATTTTATTTGTAAATAAATACAGCCTTAAAAATATATTCTAGTGTAGCTAAGTTAATTGAACTAAAAATAGTCATGCATTTAAATAATAATAAAATAATTATTACTATTATTTTATTTAAAAAGTATTATCTATATTTTTTCTGACATGTCTGTTTTACCATGTTAGGCATATACAAAAGCTACAATTAAAAAATAAAAATAATAAGAATTTTTTTTTAAGCTGAAGCAAAAGAAGAGATCGTCAAGGTGACTTTTGGAGAGCTGAGGCGTGATGTGGCTCTCTTCGCTGCTGCCATGAGGAAGATGGGCATCAAAACTGGAGACAGGGTCGTAGGTGAGCAGCACCTCCCTTTTTCTTTCACTTTGTTTGTCTTTTATTATTTGTGTTAAGCTTTCTCACTCATTCATTTGACACCCACTTGCCAGTTATGGAATGTGGAAATACAAGTCAATACCGAACCAAATACAAGACAATCTGTTTCATATTGCATCTGGCCCAGGCACTTTAACCTGTTTTTCCTGCTCTTTTGCTTTGCTTTTTCATGCACTTCTTGTTTGTCTTCATGAGTGTCTCGCCAGGCAGTCGCTCCTGAATTCACAAGCTCCTCTTTTCTGTCTCAGTTCTGGGGTTCAGCCAGAGCCGTGCACTTCTGTGGATGGAGAATAAGAGGGGTGGTGGGGGTAATTAGTCTTTTCAAGCAGTGCAGATTTAAAAGTTTAGTGCATTCAAGTCGGAGGTGGGTCAGAAGCTTCAGATGCTTGTCATGTCTCTCCACCCTGAACTGTGGCAGTTTGTGTGAGTAATGGTGATGTGAGTATGTGTCATCGCTGACGTCATTCTGCTGCCACTGGGTTCGTTATCTGCAGTGCTGATCATCTCTAAATTGTAAAGGGAGGAGGCCATTCCAATGACATACCCACATAGATTTATTCATTAAAGTCTCTATAGTGTGTTAGAGGGGAGTGAGCGAGATGGTATAGAGATGCTCTATTAAGACATCCAGGGTAGTTTTATGAATATCTTCATGATTAAGATTCTTCTTTGGGAAATATTCCCGGCATATCTTTTTTTCTCATTTATGGTCTGCCAGTTAAATTGAGTACATGTAAGGGAAATTTAATGCATACAAGTTTTATAATTAAAGCTTTTGAAGAAATAACTTTTCATTTTATTATATTTAGAAATAAAATAATTTTTAATTTTTAAAAAAATATTTTAGTAGAATATAAAATGTAAAAAAAAAAATCACAATTATTTAGAAAAATATTTCACAAATATGTTTTGTTTAAAAATAATAAATAAATAT
>JAUCNO010000235.1:0-12663 GCA_032353835.1 Enteromius viviparus
TACATATACTGTAAAACATTACCTTGGTGTAAAGCTGCTTTGCAATGATATGTATCATGAAAAGTGCTATACAAATATAATACATTTTACCAGTCTCAGTAAAATGCTCATTGGGTCAGCAAAGTCAAAAACAGGTGGAGAAGAAAAGTTCAGTGTGTCAGCTTCTCAGAGACTTAGATCCTAAAAAATGACCCTCACTTATTGAGAATCACATGCTCAAATATTGTGAAATCCATTAAGACTGAATTCTCATAGGCTTTATGGACAGATAAGTTGTGAGTGACTCTTGAAGGAACAGCATCACATCATCATGAAGCACTGTTCTAAGAATTCTGGAATGCTAGATTCTAGAAGATCAGTTATTTGAACAGTGCTTCAAGGGGATGTGATGTTGTTCCTCATTTTTATGGATTTTGTACTCAAGCTAAGTCTCTGAGAAGCGGACACACTGAACTTGTGGAGACTCCAGGAAGGTTCAGTTCTGGAAAATGATGTTGCTGGAGACTTAATGGTTCCTGATGGTTTCTGACCCGATTCTGGACATTAATTCTTAATTCTTTTGAAGTTAACGTGTCTTTTCTTCTCCACCTGCTTTGGTTTTTGACTGTGCTGACCCAATGAGCATTTCACTGCCCAGTGGTCATTTCTTAACTTTGCTAATTCTATTAATGCATTAGTTTTGCATCCTTCTAACTGGCATTTAATAATTACTTTAGTCTGAGTTTAACCTCTTTCTAGGCTCATTTTATCTGGAATGAGAAAACTTGCCTGATAATTGAATATAAGGAGTTTTTGACTTTCAGCCTTCCCGAACAATTACATATCACTTATATATGATTAAATACAAAATCAATAGTAGTTATTAAGATTGATGTGGTTTGGGGCTGGTAAAATGTTCTTGTAAAAACTATAATAAACTGATATAAACTGAATTTTAACTTGCATAATAATTTGGAACGCGGTTTATATATGTAACTATATTTTTTTGTACTTTGATTTTTTTAAAGTAATCTACTATAACTTACACATTTAAGATTTATTTTACTGTAAGCTATTATATTATAAATAGATGCAGTATTTTCCTTGACAAATTATTTTTCTGTATGAAATAAGGACATAAAGATAGCGAATAGCCTTACAATGTTCATTACAAAATAAATGTTAAAGTCTGAAAATTATGCATTATTGTATTAAATATATATACAGTTTTTTGGTAATGTTTCAATTTGACACTTTGTCACAGTCTTTTTTGTAAGAGTTACTAACATATTTAATAGAACCCTTTATGTATTTGAAATACATTTTTGGGCCTTTTAGTATAGTAAGATAATGTGTGTATACACACACACACACACACACACACACACACATATTTGGTAGATAACTTACAAATTGTAGCCCATTAATGATTACATGATAAAAATGCAATTACTTATTTATTTAATTTTACCAAAATTATATAAAAAAATAAAAATATGTTCCATTTGCTACCAACATTATGAAGTACATTAAACTCCAGGGCACAATCAAAATAAAACACCTGACTAACTTACCTTACTATCCTTTTAATTACAATTATAATCGATTCGTTAACTAATCATTCAGATGGGCTTTGTGAACTGGTTGAACTGATTCAAAGAAAAGATTCGACTCATAAGAACCATTCGTTGACGAATCGAACACATCATACTATGTGTGTGAGCGAGCGAGAGAGAGAGAGAGAGAGAGAGAGAGAGTACGAGGGAATTCGCAGCTGATGCAGAACCTGTCGCTCTGTTCGTGTTGTTTTTCCGTGAAGCACTTGCTGCAGTGAACAGCGCCGTTTATCCGCTCGGTCAGACCAGCACCGGGATGACCGCGCGCTGCGGACGGACATTATAGAGAGCACCGCGCGAAGCTGCACGATGAGGCACGAATGAGATTCACAGCATGTCTTTCAAGGTAAACATGAACATTTGCTCCGGTAAGACCTTAACTGTGTCATCTAAGACGAAGACTAATAACCGTTTCACCGAATAACGGTTTAGAAGAGTTTTTTTCTCTCAGTCACGCGCGTCTGTGGCCTTCTGACGACTGTCCGCCCACCCCACCCTTTTAAAAGTCACCATGGTAACAGTAGTTTACGCTAAAGTATCGTATAGTATATATTTAAACGAATTCTATTGCATTATGTTATATTATAAGCTATAACTATCACAGACTGCAAACTATTAGTATTTTTTCCCTATAAATTGTCTTTTATAAAAAAAATAAAGATTTAAAAAAATTTTGAATTTATGATGTAATGTAATATTTTAATTTGAAAAATATATCTGACAAAAAATATTACAAATATAAATTGATTTGTCAATATTTAAAATGTAAATACAATTTAATTTTTATTATTTAAGTTTTCTTATATATTATAGTATGCTACAACCAAAAATGTGTGTGTGTGTGTGTGTGTGTGTATATATACTGTATACATATATATATATATATACAGTATATATACACACACGTTTACGCCTTTTTATAGTGAAATAATTTCTAAAATGTAAATATATACATTAGTGTAGATTATTATTTCAATTAATTTACGTTATAAATGGGTGTTATTCAGTTAATTTACTAATTATTTGTTCTTGAACAAACGATGATTGAAACCAATGATTTTATTCAGCAGCATTCCATTATAACATTACTTCGACCCTGTTGACTATTTTATATCCTTCAATGATATAAGGTGATATAAACTGTATTTAGGCATGTTTAATGTGCACATGAGGTAATATTGTGATCTGTCACAGAAATGCTGATCGTCTGTGCTTGTGTGTTTATGTTTGTGTGTGTCTGACAGAAGGAGACGCCGCTTGCCAACGCTGTGTTTTGGGCAGCGAGGAAAGGAAACTTGGCTTTGCTTCAGCTGTTGTTGAACAGCGGCCGAGTGGATGTGGACTGCAAAGATGGAGTACGAGCTTCTTCCTTCACACACGCTTCACTGTCCTCCAGTGATTGTATGACATATGATATTGTTTGTGTGTGTTTTCACAGTACGGTACCTCAGCGTTAATGGTGGCTTCATACAGCGGTCACTATGAGTGTGTTCGGGAGCTCATCGTGCAAGGTGCAGATATTAATCTGCAGAGAGAGGTACTCTTAGATTGCTGTTATAATGGATCTGTTATAGTGGTTTGTAATAAATTGGTCTCATATTATTGAATCAACACATTTTCACGCTTAAGCTACAGGAAAACATCCATCTTCAGCCTAAGATTTTATTTATTTGGATTAAATATTTTTATTTATATTTATATATATATATTATTATTAATGTTTTTATAGAATGATATTTTAATTTAATGCACTAATTATTTGTTTGTTTGTTTATTTTTTAAATTAAATTTAATATATTTATTTAGGATTTAATTTATTTTTTTAATATAATTCTTTACATATTTGTTATTTAATGTAATGTTATTTTATTACATGTTTATGTATTCCTTGATTTTATTGTATTTTTATTTTAATCAGTTCTTTAATCAGTTATTTTTATTTTATTTATAATAAATATATTATTCATTTTTTATATGTATGCATTTATTTCTAATTATTATGTTTATGATAAAATATATTTTTATATATTTAAATTAATAAGATTTTTGTTTACACATTAATATATATTATTATGCATTAATTTCTAATACATTTTTAAATGTATTTTTATTAATGTAGTTATTTTAATTTAATTCAAGTGATTTTATTTATGGTTTTATTTTTAATTTAATTAGATGTTTTTTAAATATTTTTTATTTATATTTTTTATTTGTTTACGATTCATTTTGTTTAAAAGACTCATATTAACATACTACTAATTAATACAATTTATTTGAATAGTTTTTGTATTTGAATACAATTTTAAGTGAAGTGCCAATTTTTCTTTAGTGAATAGCCTTTTTGTGGCATTTTTATAATGTGTGTGTGTGTGTATATACACACACGCATGCACACAAATCTAAAAAATATTAATAATAAAATATTAGTATATAAAGTATCACAAAAGAGATACAGACTCCACAAGAATTTTAACAGTACTTCATTTTGTTGTAAACAAAACTATTGCTATTAAATCAGAAATGTTTGTTATTATCCAATATTTAATAATAACTTTTATAAATAAAAAACATTTTATATAAACAATATTATGTACTAATGTTTTTATTTACATTTTTTAATTTATTGCATCATTAATCTAATGTAATCTAGTCTGTTTGTTAGTTTGTTTTGTTTTGTCTTAATATTTTCTGTTCCTCAGCAGCCTTTCTGCTGAGGCAATAAGCAGCAGTGAAAGTTATTTCTGTCTGAGCTGGAGTGTCAGGTTGCTAATATGACTCCTTAGATGTGTGTGTGTGTGTGTTGATGACGTCTCTGTTCCTCAGACAGGTTCCACCGCTCTCTTCTTCGCTTCACAGCAGGGCCACAATGAAATCGTCAAGCTGCTGTTTGAGTTTGGAGCGTCCACAGAGTTTCGGACAAAGGTGTGCTGTGATTCAGATCTACAAGAGTCTGAGGTATGCTGAGACTGTGAGTAAACGGACTGGTTTGTGATCTTCAGGATGGTGGCACGGCGCTCTCCGCAGCCTGTCAGTACGGTCACTGCAGAGTGGTGGAGACGCTTCTGAAGAACGGTGCCAGCGTCCACGACCAGCTCAATGTTAGTCAGCTCTCTTCCACTCATGAGGCCTGCTGCTTGTTTGTGCCACTTCCTCTAGGCTTTCTGCTCACTCTCCTCTTAAGACTAAATTTTAAATTAAAACATGTCCTTGGGAGAAACCAAATATTTTTGCATCATTTTGTCTACTTTGTTTTACACTTTGTTTGATTATTGTTCTTGTTATTATATCTATTTATTTATTTTTAATTGAATGTTTAATTTTGCTTTTTATTTAGTGTGATGCTATTTTATTTTAATATAATATGTATTTGAATATTATATAATATATTAACATTTATTTATTTTTTGTTACATTTTTAATTCAATTTCTGTACTATTTCTTAATTAATTTTATTACTTTATTAATTTTATTTGTATGTGATTTTTTTATTTTTTACATTTTATTAGTTATTTTATTGACTTTTTTTATTATTTGTATTAATTAATAATTATTTCAGTGTAATGTAATATTTATTTATTTGTTTGTTTTTACTTATGTCTTGTTTATGTTTAGTTAATTAGGGTTTCAATAATGTTTTTTAATGTAGTGCGATTTTATTTTATTTTATTGATGTTGATTTCTTGTACATCTGTTCTGTTGTCCTATTTTCTAAATACCACATCTTCTCTGTTTCAGGATGGTGCGACTGCCTTATTTTTGGCATCCCAAGAGGGTCATGTGACTGTTATACGGCAGCTTTTGTCATCCGGGGCGAAAGTCAATCAACCGCGAGAGGTCTGATTTATGTTTTGATTTTGATTAGTTTGGTTTTTGTTATTATGTAGTTGATTGTGTTTTGGGGTCAGGATGGCACAGCTCCGCTCTGGATGGCAGCCCAGATGGGACACAGTGAGGTGGTCAAAGTTCTTCTGCTACGAGGTGCAGACCGTGATGCGGACAGAAAAGTATGTTCCAAAACATTTATTTTATTTTATACAATTTTATTTTATTTTTATTAATTTATTTTTTATGTTTTAATATATATATATATATATATATATATATATATATTTTTTTTTATAATTTAATCTTTAGTTTTATTACTGTTCATTTAAGTAATTGTTGTTCATAAAATCCCAATTAAATTTTTTTTTTTTCCAAAACATTTCCCTCATATCTCTTCATACTCTTCTCTGGTTTGTATCAAACTGTTCAGCCAGGCGGAAAAAGAAAAGAAGTTCATAAAAAATGCATGAAGTGTTTGACAAAGGCCTGGTTTGTTGTGTTCTCTGTGGTGTTTGTGGCTGAAGGACGGCTCCACGGCTCTGTTCAAGGCGGCACATAAAGGCCACTGTAACGTCATCGAGGAGCTTCTCAAGTTCTCTCCTTCACTCGGACTTCTGAAGGTACAGCAGCAGCGTCTGATGTCAAGAAGTACAAAAAGTGGTTCAGTTGTGACTATGACTGTGACTGTGTGTGTGTTTTGTCATTGAATCCAGAACGGCTCTACAGCTCTTCATGCCGCCGTCATGGGCGGGAATCCAAAAACTGTTGAACTTTTGTTGAAGGCTAGTGCTGATCCAGCTTTACCCAACAAGGTGAGACATGTGGATTATAACATATTAATTCATACATGTTTAAAAAAAAAAAAAAAATATATATATATATATATATATATATAAAAAATATATATAATATATATTTAATAAATATATAATATATATAAATTTCAGTTATTATTTTACTTTTTTCTAATTGAAAAAAAATAGTGCTGCCATCTCTTGGTCAGTTTAAGCGTGCTAATATAAAATGTGATCAGTGCTTCAGTAATCAACTTCACTTCACAGTAGATGATTAAAGCACAAAGAATGATTGTGTGTTTTTTTTTATGCAGAACAATGAACTGCCGGAGGATCTGACGAAGAACGAGCGTATCCTGAGAGTCCTGCGCCTGCCGCTGCTGAACGGAGGCAGTTGATGAGCGCTGGGCTTGCTCTTAGCTCTCGCTGCCCTCCTTGTTTTTAGGTTGATGAAAAATGAATGCACTATATCCTCCTGAGAGAGGAGGCGCTTTCCTGTCTCGTACAGCCCATCTTATAATGGTGCTTGCTTGCAACAATGCACAGAAAAGCAAAATTGCTTCTTCTTCATCTCTGAAATCTTATGACATTATGTCTAAAGCATTCACCAAATGCATATATTTTGTAAGAAGCAGCTTCTGTTTTTTTTGTTGAAGAAATAAAATGTTTTAATATTTTTTTTTGTAAAATTAATCAATTATTTTGGTATTATTAATTGAGTAGTGTCTTGTAGCTTGCAACTATATTTGAACAAATAGCATGTTTTCTTCAAAAGAGCTCATGAAGCAGTGTTCATGTCATACTGCTAAAACAAAGAAAGGGAAACCACAACCAAATAACAAATAGTATTAACACAATAATAATAAGAAGAAGAAGAATAAAAGCTCAATACTTGCTAAAAAATAAAAATAAGATTATTAATGGGTCTTTGATGAGTAGTTTTTCTAGCCATATTTATTTTGATTATAGCCTTTGTTCAAATCTTGGTGCATAAAACATGTGTTTATTAACATTTTGTCTGTGTGAGAAGTGTGCTTAAATGTATATTTGTCAAAACAATAAATGAAAATCCTGATTTTAACGTCTTTTTACTATTTAAAATAAAATTAATTGCATACACAAAAACATGATTATTTTAAACATTGCTTCAATATTGGACTTGTTTTTATTTATTTGTGAACAAATTCTAGGCTAGTTCATGTGTGTTTTTATTGCCATATTTAGGCTCCACTAAAATGCATTTTGGACTTTATATTATCTTCAACAATGTCTTAAATACGCGTTTCTCAACATTTTAATTATCTTTTTGTCTGTGCAAGAAAACTCCAGATCATGTAAACGTAAATGCTGCTTTTTAACGTATTATCTGAGGGATTCTAATATAAAATCTATTTATTCGTTTAAAACGTTTTGATTTGATTCTGTATTTTATTGTTTAATGTAGTCTGTGTTTTTTAGATGAAGGCGTGTCCGATGCTCGGGAAAGGTGTTCCGCGGCGCTCGTCACCCGTGACGTCGCTGTAAACAGTTGACGCGGAAGTGCGCGAGACGCACAGATTTACCGACATACCGAGATTCCGCGACACATTCGCTTAAAACATGTATATATTTGAACCGTTCTTGTAGTAACACATTAAAGGCTCACCTTCAACACACCGTCAACAATGACGAATGCCAATTTACAGGTGAGAGTCTTTACAAGCGATGCGACAGCCTTAATAGTGGGCATTTTCATGCTTTTATATATAATATGTTTATTATTGTTATACTAGTAGTTTTGTTGAAAAGTATGCTTCGACAACATACAGTCCGAAATGCTTATGTTCGGTATATTAGCACTGTCTAACCGGTAAATGTGTTCGTGGCTTGTTTGTTATTTTGATACGTTACATGACGTCACGTAGCTACGTTGAAGAAAGCGCTCCTTAACATATTTCTTACATTGTAAAGTTTTTTTAAGCTTCTGTCTTGTACGTTTTTATCTTCTCTTGTATGTCTTTAAACTGGTCTAACCAGTTGTCCGTACATTACACCACACTAATACATCATCTTATTTAACAAACACAGTTCAACACAGATTTAATGTTACATTTTAGATTTGAAGACTTTGTATTTACCTTAAACTAATATACATTTTTATGTAACTGAAAAAAAAACAAACTGTGACCAGTCTTAAAGACTACCTTTTAAGTCTAGTACCTTCCATGCAACCGGCCCCTGGCAATATGTGGGTGTTTGTGTAACTATTTATTATTAATTTTATTTGTCATTAAACAATTTAAATATCGCTTGTGTACAGAATAATTTTATGTACAAATATTAGAAATAGTTTTATATTATTTCCACAGTGTGAAATATTGAATGTGATTGTAACGATAGCCTTGGCGAGTGTTTTGAATGTCTCTTCTATATTTGCTTGAGCTCAATAGAAAGCCATTGATTTGGCCGGCAGAGCCTCTGAAGAGGACAAGGCCAAAAACTACGAGGAAGCTCTGCGCCTCTATCAACATTCAATCCAGTATTTTCTTCATGTGGTAAAATGTAAGAAGCCAAAAGACAAGACTTCACTTAAATTTCACATGGAATTGTTAAATATAACTATATATCTTAAATGTATTTTATTCACCATCAAATGCCTTGTATTGAGGCAAAAAAATGTGCATGGACAAATAAAGGCAGTCATAATTATAATTAATTCATAATGTTATTTATTAAATATTTTGATTCTTATTATAAATTTAATAAGTTTTACTGTATTTCAATTTTATTTAGATCTTTATTTAATTACATTTTCTGCATATTATAAATTGTGTTTTAGATGTATTCAGTGCAGTTCATTGAGCAAAAAAATCTGTAACCTAATTGTGTGTGTTTTATTATTATTGGGCTGTTTTATGGGGCAGATGATGCTCAGGGCGATAAGGCCAAGCAGAGCATCAGAGCGAAGTGTACCGAGTATCTGGAGCGAGCGGAGCAGCTCAAGCAGTACCTGAAGAAGAAAGAGAGCACGCCACCCTCCAAACCTGTGAAAGTCAACCAGTCTGACGATAAAGGGTGAGAGAATCCCCTTCCTGCTCAATCCACTAATCCACTTCCTGTCACACGGAGTAAACCCAATGCCAAATTTGATCTCATACAGGACTGACAGCGATGACGGCGATGCAGAGAAAAAGAAATTCCAAAGTCAACTCCAAGGTACAACGTTTAGTGTCAAACAGACTTTATTAAAGCAGCCGCAACAGCAGAAAGATACAAGGTTTTCCATCCTTCCCAGGTGCTATTGTCATGGAGAAACCCAACATTAAGTGGGACGATGTGGCTGGTTTGGAAGGAGCCAAAGAGGCCCTGAAAGAAGCGGTCATCCTGCCAATCAAATTCCCTCATCTCTTCACTGGTACGATTGGTCATGTGTGTTAATATGTCTAAAAATGTCTTCTGAAGACTAGTGAAGCTCATGTCTGTCCTCAGGGAAACGCACTCCGTGGAGAGGCATCCTGCTCTTTGGTCCTCCAGGAACAGGAAAGTCCTACCTGGCCAAAGCAGTGGCTACCGAAGCCAACAACTCCACCTTCTTCTCCATCTCGTCGTCTGACCTGGTGTCAAAGTGGCTGGGGGAGAGCGAGAAGTGAGTGCTCCTTAAAAAATGTACACAAAGGAAGATAGATTGTTGGAAAGTTTTTGGGTCGCCATTGACTGCCATAGTAGGAAAAAAATACGATGGAAAGTCAAAGGTGACCCAAAACAACCTGATTACAAACTCACAAAATATCTTCAATTGTGTTCGGCAGAACAAAGAAATTCATACAAGTCTAGAACTACTTGAGGGTTTGGACTCATATATATATATATAGATATAGTTACATCACTGGACAGACCTAGGGGTTATTGGGATGTACATTCAGTGGTTGTGGACATGTAGAGTAGCAACAACTCAAAACAGACGACAAAATGACTCCAACACGAGAGAGAGTACAATCATTAGATGATTTATTGACAGTGGTCATGTGAATAAATGTTAAAAATGTGCAATAAACAAAGTGATGACTTTGGTAGAATAAGACAAATATCTATATCTATGCACACAATGCAGGTCAAAAGGACTGGCTGACGGTGCTGCTGAACACAACAACAAAATAGCTAAATGTCCCAAAAACCCTCTGATCTAATAAAAGGAAAAACAAAACACTTGAATGTAATAAACAAAACAATCGTCCATGATGATTTACCTAACTACACTATCTAACAAAAGAAATACATGGTTTGGCACGCACTGTATAATCTAATGTCGCTAACAATGTTTTAACCTGTGTGTTGAGATTTAAACCACGTGGCATACTTTCCTTGCCAGCCCCTGGTAGCTCACACCATGCAACACACGCCAACAGGGCTAAAAACACAGGCGGTATTAAACATCACAAGTGTAAAACTGTAACACAATAAATAGCCTTAAACACAACTAAAACACTCAAACCACAAATCTCTTGTCTGTGACACCATCTCTCAATCTGCTCTGCTTTCCCTGCCATCCTTCATTGCCCTGCTGCTGCTGGCTGGGTTTTAAACCCAAATATAGTGCTGTAATTGGCTGCAGCGAGGAAACAGTGGAGCGAATCAGGAGTAGAGATGCACAGGATTGGTCAGCGACTTGCAACGAATCCTCCAATCCATGCACGCTGAGGGCGTCGAATAACAGTACCTACATGGTATTGTTCGTGAGAGTAAAAGAAAAAGAGCAAGAATATAAACAAATAGAGACAAAAACATCTCATCATTACTGATGTTCTGGAACGTAACAAAATATATATATATATACGTTCTGTAGTGTCATTTAAAATTGTTTACATTTATAGTACATTAATTTATTATAAAATATTAGTATATAAAATATTATTAATAGGTATTAATAAAACTTTACTTGTTTATTTATAATATCAATTATTATTTAGAATATTTATATATTTTATATATTTATATATTTTATATTTTATATGTAAGGTATAGTTATTTATATATATATATATATATATACATACAATATACACACATTATAATGTATTTTTATGTAGTCTTATAATATATATTTAATTATATAAAGTATTGTGTTTGCTTTATTTTTTATTAATATGGATATACAGATAAATATGAATTAATGTTGATTGTTATTATAATACTGTATATAATTTTTTTTCTTAATGAATTAATTTAACAGGTTAATAGTATTTGATCACAGAATGACGTCATCTCGTCAAGTTCGAAGTTACTTTAATAAAAATGATCTCACTAAATGTTTAGACAAAATATAATTACTTCTGATCAAATGAATTAGTCAGACTGAGTTATTAAACAAACCTTACCAGAGCATGTGGATGTTATTGTTTCTCTTTTAGAATTAATACATGAAACAATGTAAACACAATACATATATTTTCCATTTGCTCTACTCAATCTTATATATTTTTTCTTTTGTTTGTTTGTTTATACGTTTCAACCAAAATAATGCCTGGTGATATAATGTAACGTTGTGTAATGGCTTGTTCAGAAATCGTGATCATTAAAAATAATGTCTTTCTCATGAAAGCTCATTTGAATAAACAAATATTCATTTTTTATTAGCCCGAATATTTGAGTGCAATATTTATGGAAATTGTCCGTCCTTAAAATGTTGGTTGTTGATTCTGTGGTGGTCTGTTAGGTTGGTGAAGAACCTGTTCAGTTTGGCTCGGGAGCACAAGCCTTCAATCATCTTCATCGATGAGATCGACTCCATGTGCGGCTCCAGAAACGAGAACGAGAGCGAGGCGGCCCGCAGGATCAAGACTGAGTTTCTTGTCCAGATGCAAGGTGAACACAAATTTAAAAATGTTTATTTTCTAATGTAGGTTCAAGTCCTGTTTAGTGTTAATGGTTCAGAAATAGTTTTTATTTTGTTTATGTATAAATGCTGTGTGTGTATTTATTAAGATTGTTACATCATAACATGATAATCCATAAACATCAACCCATTCTCTAAACCACTTGTCCTCTGTTAGGTTGCTGAAGTATGGAAGTCTGTTTCTGTCACTGAATTAAAAAAATAATCAAGGTCATTGTGACTTCAGATTTTAATTAAAATTGTGAAAAAAAGAAAAGTTAGAATTGTAAGACATAAACTACATAAACTAGCAAATCTGTCTTTTTTTTTTGGTTTCTCAGAATTGCAAGTTAGTATCTTAACAATTCAGATTTATTTCACAATTGTGAGTTTATGTCTTATAATTTTGACTTTTCTTTCTCATAATTATCAGATGTTTATTATAAGTCATAACATCCAATTCTGAGGGGAATTTTTCATTTACATTTACATTTACATTTTTAGTGTCGACCTTTTTACCGAAGTAGTGTCGGAAGAGATGGGTTTTCAGCAGTCGTTTGAAGGTTGTAAGGGAGTTGGCGTTTCGGATAGTGATGGG
>JAUCNO010000236.1:0-11769 GCA_032353835.1 Enteromius viviparus
TTCATGAAATTGGGGAAATGTTGCATTGCATCAGTGTCTTAATGAATGGGTGCCGTCAGAATACAAACATAAGCATAATCCACACCACTCCCATCCATCACACCTAAGACAAAAAAAACAAGACTTCTTTATTATTTCAAACCATTGCTTTAAGTTAAAATGCAAGTACATAATGCATAAAAATGCTTCCTTCAGTGTAAAAGTCAGGAGAGAAATCTGCACAGATCAAGCACAGTCCATAACAAATAAGTGGCTTGAGTTTGACACCAGAGGAACATTTTCACTGAAGGAAGCCTTATTATGAGTTATGGACTTGTGTTTTGCGTCGATTCAATGGTTTTAAGTTTAAAACATCTGAATAATGGATTTTGTTTTTACAAACATGGTAAAACATTTTGTCTTCTTGGGATGTTAAATGATGGATTGGACTGGAGTTGATTACTTGTGGGATGTTTTTATCAGCTGTTTGGATTCTCATTCTGACGGCACCCATTTACTGCAAAGCTTTCAAGTAACGCAATGCTTAATTTCCTCCGAAAACTACATCTTCGATGGCACACATTGTAATTTCTAGGTGAACTATTCCTATAAAACACTGAGTTAAGGATGTTTGCCAGAAAGGGTTTCCCTCTGGGCATGAATTGGAAATGTTTCCCAAACGCTCCCCAAAATACTCCCTGTATGCAGACTTTCATTTTAGTAACGGCCTGATTCATCGTTTGAATATCTCGGTAATGGGATCTAAATATCATAGAGAGACACTTATCTCGGCACTCAAGAACAATCTGGGGCAAATAAGCATATCTTGATGCAAATAGGTCATATTAATCTCGGCCGCCACATCAAGTTTGGGTTCTGTGCTTCCTTAGAGCTGTCGAAATGACAAGCCGCTGAGTCACAGCAATTTAGCAGCATCCAAACAAGAATAAATAAGCACCAAGGGCTGCTGTGTGGTCTGGAGCAATTTCACTCGCTTGAACTTTGCAGACGAGTCTGGCATTACTCAGAAACACATCAGGATTACGCACAGTCTGGATGATTTATTTCAGTGCTCACGGTACTTCATCAAAATACAAAACACAGAGCGATTACAAAATATCACAACTTTCCATGAATAGTTGCAGTGTGTTTGGCAGCATTAGATGCACAATCCCAAATTGGAAAACCATTAGGTTTTGCTTTTATGTATTATTGTAAACCATAAAATTAATCTGAGTTGTTGGTGGTTTTGAACACATTAAATGCTTGTACTTCCCGTAAAACTTCAGATGTTAGCTTGTCCCACCTCAGAAGGATTGACTAGAATCATGAACCATTATATACATTTGTTTAATTTATAATTAACTGTATTTACAAAGACTTATATATTAGTATTTGAGCCAGGCCTCATGAAAATTCCTATAATAGTATCATACATAAAAAACAAAAACATGTGGTATATGCAAAAATGGATTTGTTTGTGTTTATATGCACGTGTTTGCATGTTTTCACGTGCATGTGATACGCGGATGTGACCAGAAGCTATATCAATCAATCACTTGTATTTCTATAGCGCTTTTAACAATACAGATTGTAGCAAAGCACTGAACATTATCAAGAAGAATAGAGTGATGGTAATGTATTATGATGCGAATTAAACTACTTATTTATTAAATGCAGAGACGGTCTCTGTAGTCAAGACGATGATAATCACTGGAGATGAGGTGTCCCCAACTAAGCAAGCCAGAGGTGACATCGGCAAGGAACCAAAACCCCATCCATGAGAGAATAGAGATATAAACCTTGGGAGAAACCAGGCTTCGTTGGGTCCAGTTCTCCTCTGGCCGGACGCCAAGCACCTAATTTCCAGCTCAGTATTAAACACGTCAGATTGTGTAAGAACTTATAGTGTGTGTGTGTGTGTGTGTGTGTGTATTTGATAGGCTACCCATAAAATTTACAAATGGCAGAGCCCATTTTTACTCAAGGAAAAATGTGATATTTTAGTAGCCTTTTGTTTAGTAGGTTATAATTAATATAATTTCTGTACAGATTTGTTATTACAATATATATATATATATATATTTTTGCATATATATATATATATATATATTTAGATATAATTTTAATTTCAGTAAAAGTTGAAGTAGGCCTAATTATTAGGAAAATAGTCTTATTCTTTTTATGATTTAAATTTTTTTTCACAAAGTTGTAAAAAACTAAAATCAATTCAAAACATACAACCCTTTTACACAAACTGGGCCAATTTATTAATACATTTTATTTATATTTGAGGTGCATCTGTTTTTTTATTTTATATATATATATAACTAATCAAGGTATAAAAGTGTATTTGGGTAAAAATGACAAACTTTATGTGAACAAAAAACAGAACTCATGAAATAATGAGTTTGAGACGGTGATATTTCCCAAAGGTTAAACGTCTCCCTTCACTGATCAATTATTCAGGAGTTTGAGGTCAGGTTTCCCAGCAGCGCCCTCTGCTGCTCGCCTCCTGCACTTACATCCCAGCACATCACACCAACCTCAGTCACATCAAAGAGAGAGCAGATGCTTTTAGCAAATCAAAACTTTATTCATGTATCTCTGATGACCATAAATGTTAGTTCCCAGAATGCAAAAGCGAAGTGCTGAAGCGACTCGACAAATACAGTGAATCCTTGTAGTGCTACACTCTGATTATATCTATATATAGTATTTATCTCAAGTCCCATCCTTAGATATACTTTATTTTGTGTTTTTGTGTATATAAAATAAACATTTTATTGCTATTTCAAATGACAACGAATGAATCCAGTCACAACAGGACGATTATATAACAGTAGATGAATAACATTCAGACAAACTCAGTTCTCAGGATAATTGGACCCACAACAAATAATCATTCCTGCGAGTTAAAAACCCAAACATTAGCCCATGTAAAACCTTCCAACACTTCTCACATAACATGGCATGACTCTACATTACACAGTCTGTGCGTTTACTGTGCTAAATGTTCACTGAATGACGGCTTAATTATTGCTGTACTTTAAAAATGATTTGTTTTAAAGGTTGTTCATGATAAAGTGCCTCTTAAATCTGCGTTTAGAAATAAAAGAGGAAGCTCAAAGCTCACGATTATGAAACAAAACGTTTAAGCACAAATGAACCGATTGTTCCTTCAACTTGAATTTGGTGTCTTTGTGTGACCTAAATAAAAAAAACATGCACAGTTCAGTAAATAGCTTTATAAAGTCATTTCATTTAGAGTTGAAGCATGTTTGAGAGCAGTTACAGTTCTTCAGGATAATAAATAATGCAACAGACCCTGAAATGATAAAAAGCAGCTGAATGCTGATAGTACATGTCTTGACTGGGTATATCAAACTCTTATAATGATGTGAAAGTTGAAAGCATGGCTCATGGCTTCATGTACAGACTTATTAACAATCATTTCAGAGAGTTCAGTCTTTAGTCTGCATTCGAGTCCCATCATCACAAATCAGATGAAACTGAGCTCCTCGTCTCCAGTCAGCAGCCAAACGATAAGCACCAATGATGAGAGACAAGAACATGAACCGTAAAAAGCTGATCTGATCTGCATGATCTCACACACAGATGAACAGCCGTTTACAGCACGCACACAAACAATGAAGAAAAAGAACCGAATCGTCCGCGTGCTTCGTGATGAAGCTCTGAAAACAAAGCAAAATTATGCACAGCAAAAAAAGGTAAACAGTCACAAAGTACTTGCCGTCTGTATAAATAGGCTTTATGGTGAATATGATTAGATGTTAATCACTCAAAAGAGCGAGTGGGAAACAATAAAAAAATGAAGAAAAATAACAGGGACAAACAGAAAGCATGCAGACGTGAAATATACAAATACACAAAAGCAGATTATTGGCATTCAGCGTCAAAGAAAGGTTTTAAAGTGTTTTATTGAAAAATGTAAATTCTGTCATTATTTAATCACCTCTCTGAGGTTAACTCAAACTAACAGAGAAAAAAAGTTCAATAAAAACTTAACACAGAAATATTACATCATTATAAAAACTCAGATACTTGCTAATGCAACATTTATCATTTTCATTTAGTTTAATTTGATGTACTAAAATAACTAAAAATAATGAATATAAACTATATGGATACATTTAAAAAACTTTAAGTGAAAGTAACAAAAAAAAAAGAGTTTAATGTATTAAAATGAATGATAAAAACTATTTTGTTATATATAAAAAAAAGACAAACACAGCAAGATTAGTAAAGACTAAATTAAATTAAATCAGAAAAAAACTAGCATACATTATTAGTAGAAATTACAATAAAATAACACCAACACCACGCATGCTCATTTTTTGCATACATTTTTTTAAAAATAAGATTGATTTAATAATGACAGAATTCCCATTTTTGCTCAAATATTTATATTTAAATGTTCCCCTGCATTGATGCGAATACTGCAGTCAAAACACAACAGACCAGCTAAAACCAGACTAAACTCCCAAAACCAGCAGAAAGCTGCTCCTGAACTTCAGCGAAGGCCGTGACGAATCTGATGAGGAAGCACTAAACACTAAAACACTAAACAACCGGTCAGTTAGCACTGTAATACTTCAAAGCAGAATATAGACATCTCTGGACCTTTAGAGTTCACATCTGTAAAATATATAGATATGATTTTACCACATTTCACATTAAAATAAGACTAATCTACTCTCTGTGCATGCAGAAGACCTTCTCATTTTGATATATTATTGATTCTTTCTGAAATATGCAATGCACCTCTAGAGCAGGATCTGGGCTGCAGGAGAATCAAAGGCCAGTGTTTTGATACTCGCGGTGCAAAGGCTTTAAAGGGAATTATTCGTCATATTCATACTTCAGACTCTGCATAGTTCTTTCGGGGTACAATCACACTGTTTGGGGGTCATGCAACACAAATCAACATTTCCGAACCCGAACCTGCACTTCAGTCACACCGGCAGTGATGTGTGTGTGTGTGTGTGTGTGTGAATGCAGAGCTACATGGTGAAGGCTTTTGGAAAAGGGTTCATCTGCAGGACCTAAAAAGCAATAATTCACACAAAAATAAGATATCTGTTTTCATTTACTCAGCTTCAGTTCAGTTCAAAACCCATTTCTGACAACTGAAGCAGCTGCTGACTCAATTACAAAATAAAAAGTTCAATTATAGTACTCTCATGTCATTATTTCATATCTCACAATTGTCTTTATATATTAATTTGGACTTTTTATGTCAGAATTTTGACATTCTGTCCTAATTTCCACTTTATCTCATAATTATAACAATGCGTGCCATAATTTATCCTTTTTTTATTTAATAATTTTTGTACGTCAAATTGACTTCAATTTAAACTTTTGTTCTAATAATAATTCTAATAATAATAATTTTGACTTTGTAATAGCTTTTAGCATAAATTTGTACGTCCTAATTCTGACTCATATTGGGATGTTTTATGGCTTATCTCATAATTATGACTCAGCATCTCATATTTTGGCATCCATTTTTTATCTCATACGTACTGTATCACTTAAAATGTCATAACTATGACTTAGGACCTTATATTTAGTTGTTTTTTGTACTAATTATGAATTAAAAGTCAAATATACTGTACCATAAATGTGACCTTTTATCTCATAATTGCGACCTAGTATCTCATCATTTTTACTTCGTTTTCTCATAGTTTCCACTTCATGTCATATCTACAGTATAATATATCATGTCATAATTGTGACTTCTTATAATTATGATTTAGTACATTGTAACAAGTCATATATGGGATAAATAATATGATTTATTAATTATGACTTATCTCATATTTTGACATTGTCAAGTATGGCTTTTTGTCTCATAATAATAACTTATCTCATATTTGGACAATTTATGACTCTTATAAGGTTTACCTTTTATTTAAACATTTTTACTGTCATTTCTGCTTTTATCACATACTTATCACTTATTGTGTGCCATAATTGTGATGTTTTATCTCATAAATGCATATTTAGACTTTTTTTTTTTAAATATTTTCTCATGACTATGATCTCCTATATAATTTTCTTTTTATCATACTAATCTTGTGTGTATAATCTTATGTGTCATAATTGTGGCTTTGTCTTCACACTTATGACATGGTATCTCACATTTTGATGTTCTGTGTCATAATTATGATTTACCATGACTTTCTGTGGCAGAAATGGGGTTCTATAATCATATATCCTCAGAAGAATTGGTACATAATGTACAAAATCATAAAGACAATGCTTTTATGATGCTTTTTGGAGTTGGGCCATGTTAAGATCAACATTTGTCTTTCCATGGAAAACAAACTAAACAGTATGAGTTATGAGTAAATAAAGACAGAATTTTGTTCTTTTGCATGAACTATTCCTTTAAATCAGGATTAGCTGATACGACGGCCCAGAAGTTTTTTCAGAGAGGTCATGACCAATCAGCAAAGCGCTTGAGTGCATTTAAAGGGAATTAAAGACTATCAGACCCAAATGTTCTTTGATATAAAGTACAAGCTAAGAAAACAGGAAATACGATCACAACCAATCAAACTGGTCAATCAACTTTTTGGTGTAAAATCAAGTCTTTACATATGTAAATCTCTTGTGCAATTACAACGAGCATCTAGTTGGTTATCAGGTTTGTTATGTGCACTGCAAATGGAGCGTGACTTGACTGGTCCTCCACGTGTGGGAAGAAATAATAAGCCAGTGTAAATATGCACCATCTGTATGAGAGATGTAAGAAAGGCCATAATGTAACCGCTTTCATATTGCTCCTGATAAACAAATCCAATTTCCCTAGAGGTAAAACACAGCTAGTGATACTCGCGTCACCAAAACAAAGGCAATTCACGTGAACGAACACAAGAGCATCGTGAACTAGAAAATGCATCAATGCTTTGAAAACAACAACAGAAGCGTTTCCCCTGAATAGACTGAACAGTGCGACCGTTTGGTAATGCATAGATCTGTTACCATTCCATAGCAAATGCTAAACGGGAACATTTACTTCCATACTGGACATGATGTGACCAGAAATAATAAACCTGATATTAAACAACAGAAGGTCAATGACAATCACTCATCGCTTAGGATTTGAGTCACATCATGCCTGGTAAGGACAGTGTTAGAATTCAAATGAAAAGAGCAATGATAAACAAAAACAAAATTAATGGCTTATTTTGATCGCTCCCTTTCATTTCCTTTATTTTGGTTCATTTTCCTTTCGTTTTGGCTTCCTACAGATTATGCATCTGTCCTCTGCATTTCAGCAGTTAATGATCCTCCGTGAGGACGTCCTTGAGGAGGCGGCCAGAGCTCGCTCATCTCTCAGGGGAGGAAGGGTTCATCCTCCTCTTCCTCTTCTGCGGCGGGGCCCGGGTCGCTCAGACAGCGCATTAACCGTTGCTGAGGCTCCTTGTCATCCTCCTCGGCCGTTTTGTCTTTTCTCTGCTTTGTAGGAGAGGGAACCTTCATGGTGAGGCCACCCTCCTCCTTCTCCTCGCTCACCTTTGGCTGGCTTCCCTTCTTACCGAACTCGTTCACCACGTTGACGGACTCTGGGCTCTGAGGCGAAGCGAGGTCCACTTTAATAGTGGGGATGCTTTCTGTGGTGACCTTCAGGCCCCATGCTTGAGGGTCTGTGGAACAGGAAGAGATCAGGGAGTGAATAGATATTACACAGACAGCCAGTACTTTATTCAGTGTCGTCACTATAAATGTAAACTAAAGCTACTAAAATTATTTGCGCTAATAGATATTTAAAAAGTAAAAAATTAACTGTTAATAATATACGAGAAATTTTTATTAAAATTGTAAACGCTGCCTTGGTTGAAGTAAATTACTAAATAGAAAAAAAATAATTGCATAAAAATTATATTAACAAAACTTAAAACTCCCCCCACAAATATTTAAATAAAAAAATGAAAATATATAAAATAAATTAATAAAAAAAATTGTAGTATATAAATAATACTAAAATAACACTTATAATCAAAGACAAATTTACTTAAAAAAAAGTGCAAATTACATATTTTAATTGAAGTTTTTTACTTTATTGGCAGAAGTCTAACAAAATTTAAAAAGGTTTAAAAAAAATACTCAATATCAGGGTCTACTTATATTTTACATAGTAAGATTAATTATTTTATGGCAAATAAAATAAAAATACTGACCTTAAACTAAAATGAAAATGAAAATATTTAATTAAAAAGCTAATTAAATTTTTTTTATATAATATAAAAATAAAACTAAAATATCACTCTCATGTACAAAGATTAATTTAATTAGACAGCACAAATATAATTAATTATAATAATGTGCATGATGTAAAAGTATATAGCTTTTTTCTCTTAGAAAGTTTAATTTAACTTATCTTTACAAAATTCTGCATCTCAAAATGTTGTTATTTTATTTAATACTTTTACTGGCTTGTCATTGATCTTAAAACACCTGACAGCCCTTACAAAAATGCACCATGGTAATTATAGCTTATGACCAAGTACTACACTCATTTTTACTACTGCAAACCACAGTGATTCAATAAAGGGACTCAAATGGTGTAAGAAAAGATGTTTTTTAACAATTGTGATTAATATCCATTTAACAGTTTTATTGCACAAACAAACTGTGATGAATTTAAAGTGTTGATCACTAGGGGGCACTGCACAACAAACTCTAGCCTGAATGATTGTCAATTCATGGCACATTCACTGCGAGGAAAGACCTGAGGCTGAATCTGCTCTGAACAAAAGAAAAAGATTTCAGTGACACGACAGGATCCTCAGCTCATATATCAGCGGTCCAGCAGAATCACCTGAAGCCAGTCGAGCTCGAGCAATGGTGGGAGAATCAGGAGGCGGAGCAGGAACAGTGAGGTAATTATTCATCTGTGATATCTGAAACCGACAGATAAAACCTCCAATGGTTACATTCTGTTATGATTAATAAAGCATATTCCACCTATGAAGACAGTTGAGCTGCTCTTTTGTGTCAAACAGCAGTTAGCAGATGATTTATGATGGCTAGTGACAGTATAACTAGCAATTATTATATGAATAGTATGAATTAATAAGGCTGCTGGCAGATCTTAGAGTTTAGACAATGATACTCTCACTACATCAATCTATGGTCGAACCTTCTTTTCCAGCTCAATCATTTTCTTGCGTTTGATGAGGATCTCGTTCCAGCCGTCCTCGAATGGATCAACAACCAGAGTGTGTCTGTTGTACGAGCGCAGCTGAAAATACACAAGACAATTTAGTTGGATCTACATTAAATCACACATATGAAGGAAACTCAGTGATGAGCGCTCACTCTCTGGCGGGTCTTCTGCAGGTTTGTGCGCAGGATCTTCCTGATCTCTTCCTCACGAGCCTTGGAGAGCTGCGGCAGAGCCCGGTCCTGAGCCTTTTTGGGCTGGATGTTCCTGGAAAACATTTGAGATTATTTTTTACAAATAATTATCATAGAACAAACACACATTCATCTATCTATTCAAGTCAAATTCCACTTTCCTTACACATTCTATATGTAATCCATCAACTGCATACATTCTACATAAATTCTACATTAAATCGCAGTTAATCAAAGTGGTAATTAATCATTAAAAATCCACTTATTTTATTCTGCGTTCTTCAGATGTGATTTTTAATAGTTTTAGTATAGCATTGTAATACTATGCATTAGAGCCCGACCAGTGTATCTTAAGGCCGATATTAGGCATTTTCCAAACTATCGGTATCGGCATTTATTATGGCCGATAAATTAATATTTAAAAAATAAAATAAAAAACGAAACACTCTAATTGGTGACTTCAAAGGACTTTATGTTTCATATCTTAAGTTTGTATTTTTATACATGTTATTTATCAGAACTTTAATATATTTTGATGTTCCTCTGTTCTGATGTGACAAAAGAAGTTTCATTTTTAAAATGCATTATGTTAGTTATGTTAGTTAAAACTAAATAACTACAAATAACTAATGTTAGGGAAATCTGTTCACGTTTTGTTGCGCGTTTCTGAAAAAATAAATAAATAAACAAATATCGGCCGATATATCGGATTTTAAAACCAACAAATATTTATATCGGTATCGGCCTTTAAAATTCTTTATTAGTCATATTTTTTATATGCATCTTTTTAATTTTAATAATAAAATTAATAGTTTATATTTTAGGCTTAATACTATTCGAAATTTATACTTTTTTTTGTTGTTTTTCGCCAAATATGGCATGAGGTTGCTTCTGTAAATTGTGATGAACATGAATAATATTCGCAATTACAATTTTATAACTGACAATTATAACTGGTCATAATAGTGCAGCCCTAATTCTACATGCATCACATAAATTCTTTACGCATTCCACACTACATGCCTTCCACACATTCTTCATTCATTTCATAACATCCCAAATGCGCTATTATCACTGCTTAAATTCACTGCACATTCCATACACTTTCTATAAGCAAACTATGTATATTCTATCAGCATTCCATTAACTCCAAAACAGATCCTGGTAATGGAGATTGGAAGCACTCACTGCATGGAGACGGTGGACGGCAGGGCAGAGGGCAGCTTGGCTCCTCCCCCGCTCTCCACCAGCTCGATGGCCTGCTTCATCTCCATCTTGTGGTAGAAGGCGATCAGCTGTGGTTCTTTGGAGCGCTCGCCCGCGATCAGGCACTTCTTCACGTACTTTTTATTGAACCGGTTCAGTCTGGAAATGAGAAGAAAAAGGTGAAAGGTGGTTATTTTTATCCAGATAACAAACCCTGGCATTCAGTCTCATTACGGCAGACGCATTCAAAATATACTGACATAACTGCATTGAAATAAAAACTACATGTAGGTTATCCATATTCTTTTTAAATCTGATCCTAAAACTAATTTTCTCTTCTACACACAGTATAATCAAAACAAAAAGCTCCAGACTGTATTCTCACCAAACATCATCATGGTTTCAAAACATCATCCAAATACCTAGACCATATTTAGGATAAGTTACTATTTCATATAGACCTCGAAATCACTCACGAAAAGCAAAATGTGACTTTTTGAGTAATATACGCACTTGTCCTTCCAGTGATGATGTCCGTAGTGTCCGCAGATGTCCTCGATGCCGGTCAGCAGATGGTCCAAAAACTAAAGACAACAAAATGACAATTGATAAGCCGTTTAGGAAACATAAACTACAATATCAATGAATAACGCTGAGATAATCGGTTAAACCGAAGCTGCAGCTGAACATGATGGTGATAATGAGCATTAAAGTGGACAGAAGAGAGGTTTCTGCCTGTCACTCTCAGCATTAACAACGACGAGACGCTCATGCACATGGGTGTTTCCATAGCAACAAACAGCTTTATAAGTGGTGAATAAATGCCAATTAGTGGGCAAAATGTTCTGTTCTGAGTTTCGTGGAGTAGATCCAAGCTCGTTTCTGGCATAACAACTACCACCTGCTCTTTCTAAACCATATTCACATTCAACTTTGTAAAATTAAATATGTTATATTAAATCATATACTTCTGCACTTAAAGTTTGAGACATGTATAGCAAATCAATTTATAACCATTTACATATATTATTTGTGTTGCGAATGTTTTTATATAATGTTTATATAATGTAATTATATAATTAGAAATGACACATATGTAAAAAACAAATAGTTAAAATAAATAAAACATATATATATATATATATATATATATATATATATTTTTTTTTTATTATAATAATATAATACTTGCAA
>JAUCNO010000236.1:27475-39606 GCA_032353835.1 Enteromius viviparus
ATATATATATATATATACATATACATAAATATATAATAAACAAATAAAAAAATAATAATTTACAGCAGAACCTTAATGAATAAATAAATTTAAGTTTAGTTTCTCTGGACCATTAAAATGACATAAAATGAAATAAATAATAAACTAAATAGATTATATTAATTTATAATAAATTATATAAAACTTTATTATTAGCTTGTTTTCACTTATTTATAAAAATAAATATATAAATAAATTAATATAACTTTTACAACAGTAAATAACTAAACTAAACAAAAAAAATAAATACATTTATTTACTACAATTATTTTTAAAATGATTGTAACTTGACAGAAATTAGTTTCACTGGATCTTAAAAAAATAAATAAAAAACTAAGCACTTGATTTTAATTGAAAATGAACATAATATAGATATTTCGTTTTCTTTTTTGAAATTCATCTATAAATTGTTTATGTTTTAAATAGCACTAATGCTAGCACTGGCATTATTAAAATGACCACAGGGCTATTTAGTATATAAACAATTTTTAGTAGAATACCTACAAAATATCAGAAATATCTGCAGTATATTGTGACAAGGTTACAGTGATAGTGAAGAATAACTCACACCCATAAGACTGTGTTCGTACGGCTCATCTCTAGAGCAGCATTATATAAAAATACACAAAGGACTGACAGCAACAGGACAAAACAGCAGAGTCAGAATCCCTCAGCTATTATGATGATTTGACCTTCACGTTGGCACCGTGCCTGTCATGAGGCCCCTCACGCAGCCAACAACGGGCCCCAGGAGAGGCTGTGAATTATTCAGAGCTCAGGGTGACACGTGTGAAGAGACCAGAAAACAGCGTGAACATGTTACCTGCGTTCAGTGCGCCAACACACACTGAGCACATCCAATTAAACACCACTCGTACTCATTAGCACTCAAATCTCAACATCTCACCGCTACAGAAATAAAGCATTCATGCAAGCTGACATCTTAATAACTCATTGACTTCACATGTTCTCACTTTCTTTACACATCTTTGTGCCTTAAAGTGGTGAGGGAACAGATCGAGAGATGAGGGAAAGAGGCCCAGGATGTACACTTTTCTAGTAATATCTTTTTCCCAGCAGTCCACTTTTAAATAAGGTTTCTTTTCCCAAAACAGACATTATTTCCCCTTACAACCTTGAAATTAATGAAAAGAATCTTCTGTAACTTTAAGAGAACTATATGAAAATGCTGTCTGCAAAAATCCACTTCCAATCAAAATCTTCTGCAGACAAAAAAAATAATAAAAAAAGACTCAGTGCAAATGTTTTTTGATCAAGTGTTAGTTTAGTATTAATAGTTATTGTTAATATTTTGAATAAGATTTTATATTTACTGTTTTCACTTCACTGTTTCAGTTAAAGATTTTTTTTTGTCATTTTGTGATTTTTATTGGTTTTAAAAATGTTTTTAGCATTTATTATTTTTTATTTAAATTTTTTTTCATTATTATTATTTTTCAATTTATTAAATTTTTCTAATTATTATTATAATTCGATTTAATTTTTATTATTTTATACAATATATATTTAGAAAATATTTACATGTATATACATTTTATATTCATGTTACACATAAATATATGTAATATATAAAAAATTTAGATTTTTTTTATTATTATTTTTTTTTATATTAAATATATTTATATATATAATAGGACTACACACACACACATATATATATACACGTGTATATATATATATATATATATATATATATATATATATATATACACACACACATACATACATATACACATATACACATACATATACACATACATATACACATATATATACACACTTTTTATGGATGGTTTGTATTCATATATCCATAATAAATTAATATACACAGTACATTTATGTAAACAAACTTTTATTTTGAAAAAAAAATGATGTCTTCAGTTTTCACCTTAATTTTTAAGTTTTAATAATTTTGATGTGTTTGTCAATTTTAATAGTTTTGGTTACTGTTTATTTTAAGTAACAAAAATGTCCTAGTAAACTATAACTACCCTGTTTTGGTTAACTAGTTTTAGACATTCTGGGCTCTTCTGTGCATCTACTCGAGCAGCTCTTGTGGGAACCTGACAACAAAACTCGAGACTGTTCCTCACAGCTTTACTGCTCTACTAAATCACAGCAGAGGATTAACAATCACAGACGGAGCAAGGACAGATCAAGAGTGTGTGTGCTCTCACTTCAAATTCCCATTCAGAAGCCGAATACAGTAAAGGTTCACAGAGTTTTAATAATGATGCACCTTTGTTAATTAAAACAACCCGTGTAAACCAAAATGCTAAAACAAAAGCACAAACAAACTTACAAGTTACATCTGTTTAGGCAAGGCATTCATAATAAAGGCTGTTTTGTAATGATCTTAATAATAATAATAATAATAATTTAGTAGAAAATAAGTCACTTTGGAATATAAGTTTCAGATGACAAAAATGTGACTTACATTCTGAAAACATTTACATTTTTTACATTATATTGGTTTTTTAGAATATAAATAAAATTGAAACAAAAGTAAAATTAAAATTAAATTGACTTAGTTTCTTCAAAAAGAGAAGCTTAGTTGCAAAATTACAATATATTGTTATAAAAATTCATATAAAATCTAATACAATGAAATAAAATATGGCTTCATTTCACTTCAAACTAGGGGTGGGCGATATGGAAAAAAATCACGATTTTTTCTGGGAAATCACGATTCACGATTTTTAATCACGATTCTTTTTCCAAGTTGTTTTTTTAAAACCATTTTGCAAATTGCAGAGGTAGAGGTGGGCGATGTGGAAAAAGTAACATATTTTATTATGAATCTTTGTCATTGATTTTACTTTTGTTGTCTGAGCAGTAAAGACAAACTAATTTGCTTTTTATTAAAAACAAAGCCCATAAAATAAAGAAGGGTAGACGTTTAGGCCAGAATGAGCAAAGATCAAAATTGTTGTTATTTCTCTTTGTTATTGGAATAGATACACATTACAAATAAACATAATATGAATAAAGCAAACAGTGCTTTTATTTTTCAGGAAGAGTATTCAGCAGTATTGAAAGGTGTACTTCTACACTACATCCATCATTTATAGATGCTTTACCGGTGTTTTTTTTAAAATGATACTGGTGAGTGTATGCGTACAAAGTGTCAAGAACACAAAGCGGTGGAAGGCACCTAATGTCACAGACAAAGAGGAACTTCTTCCGAAAAGAGGAGCCACGTTGGTTGTGTGGAAATACTTCGGCTTTAAAAAAAATCTGGTCAGACCAGTTTTATGTGATATTTTCTAGATTAACTGAATTGAAACCGATCTAAAACCACAAGCAACATTGTTATGCTTCATGCTTGTCTTGAAGATTTTGTTTCCATGAATCTAAGAGAAAGAGTTACGAGAGACAGCTTTAATATTTGTGCAACCAATCCAACCAAAAGCAAAGAGATCACAACTCACACTGAATGATGTTCATGCCACTGAAGGAACTGCAAGCCATATTTTCACTCACTTTCCACTTTTCACAGACAGAAAGTGGCTGCGAGTACAAAACTAAGTTCTCTCTCACACACACACACACACACACACAAACGTTTACATTAAAAACACACAAGTTACAAAAACAGTCAGCTAATTATATCTATGAAGGTGAACAGCTGGGAAATCTTACATTTATATTAGACCTGTGTGGCAGCAGCAATATAAGTTACAGTAAATAAATCAATAAATATACTGCTCTCTTGTCTCTTCTGAGGCTCTGTTAGCATGTTTTGCTCACACTTTCTCCATGGCATTTGCACGAATGGCATGATGGTGACTAACTGGGTTATCTTTTTTTTACGTTTCCTTGGTTGGTAGATGCACCAGGGATCTGATTTTAGCACTTAAAACCAGAAAAATGTAGTTTTTCAAGATATATCACCTTTAAGCACACAGAATAACAAAAAAGGATTTTAATGCCGCTGTTAACGATTATGTCATTGTGGCATCTGTAATTGTGATTAGAAATGTTATTAATTGTGTAGCTCTACACATACGTTATTATTTAAGTAGCTGCTACACATGTCCAGTTTAACTAACTTTAACTTCTAAATACTATAAAGCTATATGCATACAGTGCCTTGCAAAAGTATTCATACCCCTTTATTATTTTTCTTGTTTTGTTATATTGAATCCATCCATTAAATCACTTTTCCCCCTAGTTGAGTTTAGCTCAGGAGCATTCATGTCACTTGTATATATTATTAAAATTTGAGTGAAGTTGACTTGTGTCAAATTCAATTGAATGGGTATGATTTGGCAACGCAAACACGTCTTAATAAAAGGTCTAACAGTTGAAAATGCATATGAGAGCAAAAACAAACCCTGGTGTGAAACGAGCTGCCTGTAGAGCTCAGAAACTGGTTTCTGTCAAGGCATAGATTTGGGGAAAAGTTCAGATAAGATTCTGCTGAGGGAGTCTCAGTCTGCTCAGAGACTGAGGGACTCGTTAGAGTTAAGAAAAGATCAATGCACCTAAACATCGAGAAGAAAGAGGAAGAGGAAGACTCTAGAAAGTCAGACTGGAAAGAAGATTCACCTTCCAACAGAACAATGACTCTAAGCACACAGAAAAACAAGCTTACAGACAACTCTGTAATGTCTTTGAGTGGCAGCTTGGGATTGAACCCAATCCAATATTTCTGAAGACACCTGAAAATGCGAGCGGTGAAGAGAAAAATAGCAGATAATTGCCAAATTCTGATGAGCAAATCTCATCGCATCAAACACAAATAGACTGGAGTCTGTAAAGCTGCTTCAGCTAAATACTGAGTTAAGGGTTTGAATACTTATGTACAGTTTTTTTAAATCATGTTTATTTAATTTTTTATGAAGTTGAGACAGTTCATTATTTTTTTGTTTGTCATTATGATGTATGGAGTCTAGATTGGAGGGGGGGGGGAAAGTAATTTAAAGCAGTTTACCATAAGGCTGAATAAATGAAGGGTATGAATATTTTCGCAAAGCACTTTTAAAATGCAAAATGTGTATATTATATTTAAAATGTTACATATTAAATGCATATAACATATATAAAAAGAATATATGAGAGAATTAGAAAATGATAAATAATACATTTGTTGTGATTAAAAGGTGTTATTCCATCAGATATTCCTTCTAGCCTTGAAAGCATCTTTTGCATGCTAATCTACCGTACTAAGCATTACATTGTGGCTATGCATTTAAAATGTGTGATTTCAAAAGCATTTCCTTGCCATTTACAAAAGCCCTTTAGAGAACATTAGAGTGCAATAAGCCGTCAGATCGAACGGTCCTGACAGCCCATAATTACAAGCAGCGAAGTCATCATGACTGTCTCTTAAAAGCAGCAGTGATGGACTCATACAGAATGATAAATACACCTTGCGGTTGTAGAAATGTGTCACCTGCTAAAATTCTGCTGTATCATTTATCCCATACAGACCGCAGTATCAGCAGACAGGGCTGCTTTACATTTTTTACTAGTAAGAGTCACAAAGAAACATGTTTTCTTAGAAAGGGTTTCCACCTGAAGCATGCCATCTGAAGGGAGTTGTTTGCTTTGACCTGTTAAACAGCACCAACAGGCCATTCTTTGCTGCAGAGCCGCTGTTAAAGTGTTGTCAGGTCAGTCACTTTAGCCTGGCAGCCAAGCATTAGAGGTTATTGTGTTTGGTTTCTGCTGAAATACCAAAGATTTCCTTTCCACGGTTAATGATTTGCATGACACTAAACCCCCATAACCGAGGTAAAATCACACTCGAGGGTGTGTGTGTCGGCAATTAAAACAAACAGCGCTCAATAAATAAATACATGAGTGTATAATCTTGTGAAAACACGTTCTAACCTAACCTAAGTCTTAAAAAAAAAGTTTTTGCATAAAGAAATTTTAAAGGCTATTATAATTTTGACATTGTGACATTTGAAATTTGCATTTCTGGATGGCTTGAGAACAATTTATATAGCAGTTCTCATTCTTAATGAGGGTGATTCTTCTTACTGCAAGTACATTTTTTAAATACAGTATGCTTAAATGAAAGACAATAATTAGTTGTAAATGTTGCACAAGGGTGTTATTTCTACATTTCTTTCTATATTTCTATATAATAGATTTTTTGCATTACATGCATTTGCATATACATGCTCTTGACCAGCTTTGTGAGCTTTGTAATAATAAAAATAATAATAATAGAAAGACAAAGGTAATTTTCTGTGGAACATATTGCTTGTTTCATATACAATTGTATATATATATATTTTTTTTTTTTACAGTGCAATCATATATTCATTTGGTTAATAGAATGTATTCAGCAAATAAAATATTTTGCAAGTTCAATGTTAAATGTAGATATAGATAAAAAAAAATAGCAGAGATAAACATTACTGTTAATGCTCTTTTACATATATATAATATAAATATATAATATATTATAAAAATATAATACATTTAAAAATGTTGAGAGAATAAAATTTTAATTATATAAAATTATAAATAAACAGTATTTATTAAAATAAACACTATTAAAATATATATCGAATTAGCCATTTTTATTTTAATATCTTCAAATGCGACACATCAAAAAGAAAACACCTATTGATTTAAGTGAAACTTTTACGGGGATTTTTTTCACCTACAAAAACTTTTCAATTACTTTTTTTGATTCTATACAGCCGTCCTCATCTGACCTCTTCGGTCAGGACAGAAATGCCTAGTTAGTGGGTATCCCTGCTGGAGATTCACGCAGAACACTCTCAAGGGCACGGTGAAATCTGCCGACCGTTCTCGTCGCCAGGCATTCAGCTGCAGCGAAACATACGGCTGCCCGTAGGGAGGGAGATAATGGGAGCAGCCTGGCAGAAGACGAGGCACAAGAAACCTTCAGAGAGTTACCGGCATGTCTCTGTCAGCACCAGGACTCCTCTGATAAACAGTCTAAGGCTCGGTCGATATATAGTACGCAATGGTAGAATTAACTCGCGCAACAGAGCATTTAAAACTTCAAAACATGTTTTTTTTTGAGTCTTAGATGTTGGATCAGTCAGTCAAATTTCTGGCTTGGCAGATGGAACAGGCTAAGCAAACATCTGGCATGTAAATCTGAGGGGTAAACAGGCAAGAAATGCAAACGAGAAGAAGCAGCAGTGAACTCTCATTCGCGTGTTACTCTCCTCTGATTACAGGGTCACTAAAGGTGTCTGTAACGGCCGCACCAATGAGTCATATTGATCCTGGTCACAAGCGAACAGCCTGTCGAAGGAAAAAAAGCAGCAGCATCTCAGTGAGAGACTGGGGCCGGCTGCCAGGTGACTAATCTGCATGTTATCATCACTAACAACTACTGTTACCAAGATAGTATCTGTGTGAGATTATTAACTAAATAAAGATAAAGACGTGGGTTTGCAAAAAAACAAATGCATATTAATGCTCACCAAGGATGTATTTTTTATTAGAAATACACTAACAATATAAAAGTATTTAACTGTTTTCTTTGTGAATATATTGTAAAATGTAATTTAGAATTTTTTTAGAATGCAGAATTTTTAGCATTATTCCTCCAGTCTTCAGATCTCTCAGTAATCATTCTAATATGCTGCTCAATAAACATATCTGATTATTATTCATGTTGAAAAAAGTTGGGAAAAAAAAACATGATACATGTTTAAATACATTATCAGAACTCTTTCATGAATTGAAAGTTGAAAAGAACAGCATTTATTCCTAATTGGAAGTGTTTGTAACATTACAAATGTCTTTACTGTCATTTTAATGCATCCTTGGTGAATAAAAGTATACATATATTTCAAGAAGAATGGTAGTGCATGTCATTTTTTTCTTTAATATCAATAATGCTACAGAAAAAAAAAGAAAAAAAATCAATTGGAGATTGCTATACCATTTAGCTGAGCAAAGGGCAAAGGTCAAATCTTGGTTGTCTGCCATTAAGGTTAAAATAATTGGTTTCCTTTAATGCTGATAAGACTAAACAAGGAATAGTAATTAATGATTAATAAGTCCTGGCAGCAGTCAGATGGTCAGAGGAAATCTTCCCATCAACAGATGGCTAACGTTTGTATGAGTAAAAGTTTAGCACCTTCAGAAACAGACTTCCTGCATATGCATGAGCTGCAAGTCCCAACAGAAACAAAGCACTCATTGATTTTCTAACGGATCTTCTTAAGGATTCTTTAAGGATCAAGAAGCATTTAGAGACCAGATAATTTGGATGTTTGCTGTTCTCTCCACCCTCCGTTTGCTTTAAAAGCTGTGCTGTAATCCCTTCAGCCAGGTCGGATCACTTTCCCATCCGAGCGCTAATCAGCTGATCAATCTAATGAGAGGAAACGCTGGTGATGGGGGTCTGATGAAAACACGGATACAAGCAGACAGTCCACCACAGCCTAGAACGCTTTCTCTAAGGTCACAGGAGAGTAGTTCACACAGATCCACGAGAGAACAGAATGAACAATGGACTAATAAGTCAGATAACAAAACAAAACGACAGTTAAATTCTGCAGAAATCTGTGACGCTTTCTTTGGAAATCCTGTTGACTTTACTCCTCACGCCAGTAAATATTTAAATACTTCATACTTCAACAGTGTTGTGTAAAACTATGGCAGGGATTATCTTTTTTATATTAAATTAATAACTTATATATAAAATTTATATTACTTAATTCTTAATTTGTTTTTCTAATTATTTAATTTAATTTTTAAATATTGATTTTTTATTATTTTTTATCATATAACGCAATTTTTATTTGAGTTTCATTTTGCTTTTAAAATTATTATTACTACTTCATTATTAGTAGTATTATTAAAATATTTTTTTTATATTGATTTTAATTTTTTTTAATCACAATGCAATTTTTATTTGAGTTTCATTTTGCTTTTATAATTATTTTTACTACTTCATTATTAGTAGTATTTATTTAAATTACATTTTTTCATATTGATTTTTAATTATTTTTTATCACATAACACAATTTTTATTTGAGTTTCATTTTGCTTTTATAATTATTTTTACTACATTAGTAGTATTATTTAAATAAAAAAATTTTATATTGATTTTTAATTATTTTTATCACATAACGCAATTTTTATTTGAGTTTCATTTTGCTTTTTAAAATTATTATTACTACTTCATTATTAGTAGTATTATTTAAATTACATTTTTTAATATTGATTTTTAATTTGTTTATCACATAATGCAATTTTTATTTGAGTTTCATTTTGATTTTTAAATTATTATTACTAGTTCATTATTAGTAGTAGTATTAGTAGCAGGTATCAAAAAATGTGTTTTTTAATGTAGTTTTTTTTTTTTTAATTGACTAATTTTTTCATCAACTCATAATAATAATAATAATAATAATCTACTATAAAATTCAGTTCAGAAAACTACAGCTTCAATAAAAGATGTATTCATTTGAAGCTTTTAATAAATGCATTCATCAGTAAATGTGCATTTAGTCAACCGCTACACTTTACGGGCACATTTTCTGCGTAATGTCTCTAAATGGTCTTCTTCCCCAATTATTATAGATTAAGATTTCCACATCTTCTCATTAGAATTAGTGCCCTGCCAAACAACACCACAAACAACACCAGAGCAATTACTGTAATCTAAACTCGTCATTCATATGGTTCTGATGAATTAATATAAACCCTATCAATTTGCTTTCAACATGCCAATTAGCTAATACAAGCTATAAATGAGCCCTACTGTATAAACCGCTTCTCTCCGTCCTCAGGCTGTGAGACTTGGCACTCACTCCCCATGACGAGCATTTATTAATAATGAACAGACTCTGAAACATTAATGCTTATCCCTGGCTGAGGCGCCAATTTATTTGGACAGATGGATGGATATGTAAACACTATGAACGACAATGATAGTGTCAAACAGAGGAGCTGAACACAGTGTGTGAGACCCAACATACATGCAGAGGATTTGATAAAAGCCACCCAACAACGCCAAACCAAAAACAGCTTTCAGACACTAGATAGATAGATAGATAATTGGCAAATAACAAAATAGACACTTTTTTGGTAACCTTCTGTAAGTGCGCTGTCTGCGAGTTTATTGGCTTGTTTACATCAATTGCGCAAAATCCAAAAAAATACAGTGTATTTTATATTTTCACTTTCAGACAACAGTCGTTGTGAAACATCATTGCCCAAAACCCCGCTAATTTTCAGTTTTTCAGGCAAGAATATAGTTGTTTGAAACTCAAATCTGGGTTTATTTATCTAGATATACTAGACATTATTTATGTTTGATATGCTGATTTCATAGCTCCAGGCAATCAGTGCTTATGTACTCACTCAGAGCAGCTCGTCTAGTCCCTCTGACTGAGAATGAGATATAAATGAGAAATATATTTTAATAATCGATTAGTTGGGCGAATTTTTTTTCCCCGATTAATCGGATAAAAACGAAACGTTTCTTTAGTTTGATGTTTCGCTTATAACTATATAAAATATCTATATATAGTTTAAAAATACACTGGCATATTCAGGAGCAGCCGAACTAATCGAACGGCATTCGTTGACAACGATATTTCATTATTGATGATTAACGATTTTATCGATTAGTTGTTGCAGCATCAGTTAAGTTTGATGTATATTGATTTCATCAGACAAATGTCGCAATTATAAATCTTTATACTTGTTTTATGTATGTTTTATTGGGCTTTCAGTTGTATTAAAGTATACGATTTATACAGTAAAACTCGTCTAAATGCAAACGCAAAGGCATCATACATGTATGCTAATTAATGTAACATCACCTGCCCCCACAAGTTTCACAAAATCCTGTGGGAAACACTGCTATAGTATGAGAAAAAATAGCAAATAATTACTTCCAGTTGTATTTCTTATGCACATAAATGTTTATGACTTCAGCACACTTATTTAATATAGTGCATGAGACAGACTTCTGGACTAATTTATTATTGACAGATGAGATAACTTTTTTGTACAGAATATGTTCACAATTAATAAATCCCAGCGTACAAAGGGGAAGAAAATCTGAAACGTATGAATTCACACTCCTGCTGGGACAAGAATTGAGACGTCAACAAACCAAACAACACGCATGGGAAGTATCGTACATGGAGAAGCTAGCAAACAAACTGAAACCGGAAGCAGCCTGCAACTCAGCGTTTGAACCTCATCACCAACATCCTCTCGTCTTGCATCACACGTCTTCTGCATTTCCCCAAATCTCCATTCTCTGTTTCCACTCACGCACTGACAACAATCACCACATTATACACAAACCGCCTCAATAAGTAAAACATGATTTACTAAACCATATTACACCCACTTCTTATCAAAAAAAACAAGACTTCATTGTCTCAGTAAGCATTTAATTACACAGTCCCGGTGCAGGCACTGCTCTCAGGTCAGTATGTACTGTAATTAGCAGTACGTCAGGCGTCTAATTGACACTGTGCACTGTAGGGTATCACTCAACAGCAAGCATGTAAGAACCTCAGGTTACCGCGGTCTTAGTCAGCGCACCAAAATGGCAAGAGCTGATTGGCTGCTGCAGCACAGCTGCCAGGCGTTCCATTGGTCACTTCACATGTCAGTCTTCCCAAATAAACAGACAGTGCTTGTACAGATGAACTGCAAACTGGACCAAACTTTATGCTGATGGCAAGTCCAAATACTGCTACGATGACTGTACAACCTAAGGTGTACAACTCTCACTGTGTGAAAAGAAATAGGCTATTTACACTGGTGTATGGAGTAGTGTGAGAGCAGCGAGGAAAATACCCCCGGGAAGAGCGTAATTTAAGGGTCTCTGAGAGTCACCAAGAAGCTGTCAGCATGAAGACTTTATCCCATTAAACATGCAGTGACTTAACTCACACCTAACGACTAATATTAATATTACTGTAAGTAATTCTGGAGGAGATTTCTCAGAACTAACTTCATGTTTCTAAGTCATTACATTATAAACACAGACTATAACACACGTTTGTAGACAGACGCGCATATATATATATATATATATATATATATATATATATATATATATATATATATACATATATATACAAACACACACT
>JAUCNO010000236.1:61291-90501 GCA_032353835.1 Enteromius viviparus
TAAAAAGAAAAGTCGAAAGAATGGAAAAACAATTAAGAAAGTAAGTGTTAGAGGATTTTTTTTAAATATTTAAATAAAAAAATAAGATAATAGAATAGAATATAAAAGAATAGAGAAGATAATCCACAAACAACTCACATGACTCCAGTTAATCTGTTAACATCTTGAGAAGCCAAATCGGCAGTCCTCTATCCATAACGCTTTCTCCAGTGAAAAAATCTCAGGAGAGAATTTCGATCAAGCATTTAGTCCAAAACAGCTCTAAACAATCATGGCACAATCATAATTTTTCACTGGATTATGGACTGTATCAAAGTACAAATATCTTTATAATGGATTTGTTTCTTACAAACACGCAGCTTTTGTCTTCTCAAGATGTTAATTGATGGACTGGGTTGGTTTGGATTATTATCATTCTGACGGCACCCATAGGATCCACTGGTGAGCAAGTGATGAAATTTCCCTAAATCTGATGAAGAAACAAACTCACCTACATCTTTGGTAGCCTGAGGGTGATTACATTTTTAATTTTGGTTCACGTATTCCTGGAAACTAAAAATGAGAAGTTAAAATAAAAAAAGTTATGTTTTCATATTTTATGGTTCACAGTTTTTAGTTTTAGTTAACTATAATAAGCATGGAATGCACTGAATACTCCATTAGAGATGAATAATGCAACTATAAATTAATAAATGCATCCACGCACTGTTTTGAGTGTCTCTCTAGTGACGTGTCCAGACCAAACCCCTGATTTCCTGACGATCCCCTGCAGGGCCCTCATTGCACCGTCATCACAACAACATTACAAAGCCAAGGTTCACCAAACACTGAGCACTAATCTAATCTTAATGCTCTCTTCATTACTGCGTGAATAACAGACGCAGACAGTCAATCAGCTCTGAGCTCGTTGGGCTTTCAGAGTAACGTTTTCTGGAAGAGGGGCCGTCGCTGATAGCTTATCATGGTTATCCATTTATTCAGTTATCTATTCACCATACAGACTTGCAGCTTGAACGCAAAGGAGTGAAATTTGTGCAAAACAATAGAAGAGCAGTCTATATTTAGATGATTAGATGCACATCGCTGAGTGTAATTTCATTGATTCTCCTATTAAATTTCCACATGACTGCATGCTGACGAAAACACAGAAGCCAAAAAACAAACCCCTCCACCATGCAATCTTAAGATGTTTTGCGAATGCATTCATATACAATATGGTCTGTTCTCAGTCCTACATTCACTTTTATTTATCAGCTTTACTCAATTACTTTTGTGATTTTTATATTTGACATATAAAGTATGTTCTAATCAAGTTCTAGAATATTTTTGTGAACTTGAAAGAAGGTTCAGCCAGAATTAAACCATAGTTCCATCAGGACATTTTAATACATTTTTATAATCATGCATTAGAAGAAGGCATTACTGGTGTGCATCTTAAGATAAAACAAAGGCACTGACATGTTTTAAGATCAGTCAGTGCAAGTTTCTTCAGTTGCAACAGTTCAAGCTTCCTTGTCTGTGAAACCATGGTTATATAATTATATATTAGCGTTTTTTTGGGAAATATACTGCATACAATTTGATATTTTACCTTCAAAAATACCAATAATATGTAATTGTAAAAAAAACTATGAAAATTAATTTAAAATAATTATTTTGACAGAATGCAATCAGTTTGAACGAAGAACAGAGCTCATTAACAGATAAGTTTAGGCTGATTTAAGCTGTTTATTTTAAGTTTGTTTTTATAGGAACATTAAGGGAACACAGTTTTTTTTATAATTTTGCAGACATTATGGTAACATATGTTTTAACATTCTGAACATAGGCGAAGTCCATGCACAATCAACAAACGTTTTTTACATTATTAATAAATACATAACTTTGAACAAACGTTCTATTAACGTTACCGGAAGAACGTTCGTCAGAACGTTAGCCAAAGTTCTGAGAGCGTTCCCTGCTGGCTAGATTTCAATTAATTATGTCCTCTCAGAATAGGTTCACCATTTATTTACTGTTATTCTAAAAAGCTTAACAGGCTATTTTAAAAAAACAGGACCCAAAACGTGTAATGTTGCAAATATCGTCACAAAAGAGCCTTTAGTGAAACACTTTCACTGGAACGCTCAGAAACATTTCAACGTCTGTCGTTTATGTAGGCTAGACATATTATATTATAAGTATATTCAGTAATATATTCGTCGGTGTAAAATAAAAACTTCATCTCATGTTTGTCACCTAACGCAATGGCAATGCATGATTCCCAGATAAACAGATATAAATCTCCCTCTTTAAACACTGATGAGTCGTGTATTTTGTCTGTTGTAGTGCAGGTCAGTCCCCCAAACGACCTCCCCCTGCTGTCGAGTGTATGGAGGGCTCAGTTTACACTCATACCTGCCCGCCCATCGGTGGGATGATCCCGGTGCATCCACGAGCGCTCCGTTCACAGAGCAGCGAGTCTCCCGGAGCTTTCACATGTGGATACGGAGCACAACACACGGTAAGAGACAACCGAGCACTAGTCACTGATATCCGATCACATAATGTTCATTCAGCGACTTTACTTTACAGATTGAGTTCTGCCTAAACCGAAATCATTCGCGTCATTTATTTTGCTTAATTTTTGGTTTTGAGTTTGAAACTATATTGTTCGTTCTATATAAGCTGTCGCTGACCTCCATAAAAAAATTTATGAGCTTGTTTTAAATGTTATAATCGCATTGTAAGGGTGTGAAACGGAGATTTATCATTTGCATATACAGGGATACATTTATAATGATTGTTATTATTTAGTTTTTCTCTATATGAGTGAATATAGTGTCTCTAATACCTTGTGTAGTCTGGCTGATCATCTACATAATGTCATTTTATTTATTTTAAACTGAGTTTTTGAAAATTTAAATCTTATTCTTAAAGGTACAGTGTGCGATTCTTGCGCCTCTAGCGGATACAAACGGAACTGCAATAATAATGCCTGGTTGAGTCTAATAAATAAATAAATACATGTACTTAGTTAAGCGAAGAACTAACTAGGATGTACAAAATCAATTAAACAGTTTATCAAGAATACGTAGGGAGCATATATTGATTAAAATATGTGTTTGCTGCACTATGCATGACCTCTGCTTTCATTTACACTAAACTAGGAAATTATGTAAGTTTATTACCCGAAGTTTACTCAGTGCAAGGGTGGTAAATGGTTGGGTTGAACATTTAAACAAAAGACTCAAAGTAAAGGAAAGTGAGGCGACCACATGTGTTTTTGAAAATAGCCTTTGTAAAATTTCCACTAAGCCAAACAGGCAGTTTTACTACTAATTAAGTCTTTTGTCAATTTGTATGGATTTACTGCATTAAGTTTCTGGAGTTATGTGCAAATGGAAGGGTAATGCTCATAACCCTCCCCCACTAAAGACCTTATTTAGGATAGGTGGGAAACCATTGACTAACTTTCCACAAAGTGTGTAGTATCAACCACTGAGAACCAGTCTAAACACTCCAACACTAGACCAAACGCAGAGATTTCACCTGTTCTTGAACCGTGAGGTGTTTTATACTGGTGTATTGTCTTCCAAACCCCAAAATAAGATAAACACGTGTCTGTGGCGGTGTCACCTCTCTGACGCACTGATGCATGTGAAATGTAAACATCAGCATGATGCTCCTCTGCAGCCTGTCCTATATTATGCATGTATATTGAGGTCTAATATCTGCTGGCAAACTACATTAAAATCTTTGGAGTTTGGCTGAATGCTTTACACTCAAATTATGACTCCAAAATATGGCCAGGTGTTCTCTGCAAATGTTATAGCATGCTTTAGTTCAGACTTTTTAAAACCCCAGATCTGATGTCTGCTATGAATTAAAACTGTTCATACATTTATATACAGTTTTTAACTTTTATATAAATAATATTTAATTTTTTAGTACTTTATTACTTTTATATATGTATATAATATATGTATATTATATATATATATTATATATGTATAATATATTATATAATATATAATAATATATATATATATATTTAAATATATATTATATGCATTTATATATTTACTTTGAATGTTCTATTTTTATTGTATTTTTTTAAATGCTTCATAAATATATATCATTTTGGATATTTTTTTCTCTCTCTTTAAGTTCGTATATTATTTATGTAATCAATCTAGACCTATATCATCAGATCTGTAGCTCTCTGCATCTCTCATCTGAGCTGCTTTGAGATGAATTAATGTGAAAGGACTTCTATCAGCACTGAGGCGGATGAGAGAAGCCCACGGCTGCATGCAGTGACCTTTGTCAGTTTGTATGCGAGCGGATGGAAGTGAGCCCTATGTAGGGAACACGCTTCTCGCTATCATCTCGGTGTGACCTCATCAGTCTCAAATCTGGAAAGCCAGTTTTGTTTTAATAAAGCCTAAATGTTTCTCTTCTTTCAGCCGTGTATTTTCTCCTCGAGTGCAATCACGTAAACAACTTTACCCCAAAAGAAATCATGGCATTTGTAGCGCTAATGTGTGTCTGCGTGTTAACAGCATGAAGCTTGGGTTACTAATTAGAGGCTGAAGCTTCCTCAAACTAGTAGCATGCATGTCACTCTCTATGTAGCCCTTTTTCCCTTCATGATTTATTTACTCACTGCACTATTAATATTAAATGGACAATTCCGGATGCTGCGCCGCTCACGGGACGCCTGACAGCTGCGGGAGCGGGTCTCTGATACTCACACTTCTGGTTAATTGTCCCGGGCTCGTCTAGAACGGCCGGATCTCTCGTGGCACATGAAGGGCCTGTAGACATCGTTCTGACGGGGCCGGTGAGCAGTGATCTTTCCCTGTGCCGGGGCGGTGGGGGCGTTGAGGGGAGATTACGGGCTATTTCTGTGGCACTTTGGGCCTGTTTGCGACCAACGAGGCAGACTAGCGGCTAATGAGAGAGGACAGCTGACAGGTTCAGTGGAGGCTGTGAAGCAAGAGGAAACGGCAGGGAATCACGTGGCCTTTTCAGGCAGAAAGCGAGTGATCGAGAGTCTGGCTTTCACTTTATTTTTGAGTATTTTGAGCAGTAGAGGAATGATTCTGTCATGTCTTTGTTTACTCAACGATCTGAGATATGTGAGCCGTATCTCACTAGAGCAGATCATTATTGCTTCTGTTTGAATATTTGCATTTATTAGTATTGTAATTGATAATTGTACATGTACATATATGTAAATGTATTTTTTTTTATAGATATTTAGGTCATTTTTTATTAGTTATTAAATTGTATTGTTTTTAACCAGGAAGTAAACAGAGTAAAAACATATATATATATATATCAAATTTTTTTATTTTACTCTACTCTAATAACACAAAAAATACAGTTATATTTACGGTTTATAGTCTTTGTTTGCATAATATATGTGTACTGTATATATTTATTATGTAAATAAACACACACACACAGTGTAAATGTGAAAAATATTTGCATATATGTATATATTTATATAATTCAAAAGTAAATAGATTTAATAAATAAACATAAATTTTTTTCTGAAATATATACGTGCATGTGTGTGTATTTATATATACATAATAAATATACATAGCACACATACTAATATTAAGCAAACAAAAACTTTTATTCCAGATATGATTAATCGCGATGAATTGTTTGACGGCACTAATATATATTTTAATATTTGATCTTCATATTTATTTAACGAAAAAGTAAATCTTAAGTACATATAATTAAAATAAAAATAATATTCAAAATATATTTATTACTCCTGCTACTACTACTAATATTAATAATAATTTATTCTAAATTAATAAATAAAAATTGTATATTTTCTACCTGGTTAAATTAAGGTTGAATAACAATAATAATAAAAAAGGTTCTCGCTCTATATATTTCTACTGATTTGTTAAGTGTTTTGTTGGATTCAGGTCACAGTGGATAATCAATGCAATATTGCTGGTGGTGTTTTGTGTTTGCTGTCACAGAGTGAAAACAGGGTCCAGGATTGTTGTGCCACACGACATTTGATGGTTTGATGTTAGACAGGACGACTGCAGGGTCATCATCCCGTCACCCCCGACCCCTTCCACCCGTCACGTTTGTTTGTACCCTTGCCGTTAACACTTGAGTCTGTGGTGACCTAAACATAAGCCCGGCACCAACCGGGAACTAGAGGTTAGTTAATGTGTCGACTGGTCAGGCTGCAGAAGAATAAACTCAACTACTTCATCACTGGTGTTCCCTGAGAGCAGATTATAACGAACGAGTTAAGACTTAACCTCCCGAATCAACCGTAATGTAATCTGATCAGCTCTTTCTACACTTGCTCTGTGCTTTAAGCAGTTCATAAAACTCATTTGGTGGATTCTTTAAAGGCTGCATGCAGATCAGATTACTTCTTCACATGCCCAGAATATATTAAATTAGTATTTCACATCAGAGGCCTTTTAATAGGGAACGTTTCCATATGCCAAACATTTGTTATGGGCACAGTAAATAGAGCAAACTCCCTCTGTAAACTTTATATAATAAAATCAGGCAGCTCTGCAATGTGAACATATTGGATTCAGAAATTAATAATTAACGAAGAATCTCTAGCAGCAGTCCGAAAGTATATTCATTTTTATTTACAAACTGCATAAGAGACGTTTTTTTTTTACAATTATATATATATATATATTAACATATATATATATGTTATCCTTCTGTATAAAATATATTTATATATTATATGAATAAATAATAGTGCATTTAGTGCATTTTTTTTAAATGTTAAATGGAAAATAATTATAAAAATGTTATATGTATTTATATATCCATATATATAGAGAGAGGAATATATATTTGTACATTTTATTATTTATAATTTAATATAATTTGTATTATTTATTACATTTTGCAGACAGCAACAGTTAAACCTGAATCTTTTCTAGTAAGAAAAAGGTATTTTCATACCAACTTATTCTGGCCATGGACTGCTCACTTAAACAAAGACGAGCAGGCAGATTTATGCATATCAAATACATATTCACATGCATCAGTCTTCAGGTTTTCTAAAGCTCATTCTGTGCACTTTGCCCTTTCCTGTCATTGCATGCTCAAATCTTGTGGATTTAGCTCAGGAAAAGCAAGACATTTCCATGCCCTTTGTGTTCTTCCTTTACTATAATAGACGTGCACAACCTTTAGCACTTCTCAAGGCAACTCCTTCCCTTCCTGTCTGAACTTCCCGGCTCCGAGCCGTGGATCCAGTCCAGCTCTCATGCGTGGATCAGACGGAGATGCCAGGAGGATATTTTGTTTAACTCTGGTGAAATTTATAGCTCTTTATCAGGACTCTGCAGCGTGAAGAAACCCAACCAAAGCAGTTTATGACGTAACTAATGGAAAAGTAGGGTAAAGTCCACTGATGTGATGCGAACGCCTTAACACAACAATCTTAACCCTGTAACGCCTGATAGAAATGAAACAACAGGCAGAACATTTTCAAATCACAGCGCTTTCTTGAAACTCTAGACAGAACATAAAAGAAAAAAATGACTTGATGTATATAGGAATGATATTGTGAGAATATTAAAAGCTACATTTTTTCTTAATGGTTAATTGATAGGTCATCTTTTGTTGCTGTTGTTAAGGACACATTTGCATTCACTACGAATTATTCAAAGGGCTTGTCACAGACTCAAATATATTCAGTTTACAGTGCTAGAATTATAGGAAAGCTTAAATGTGATGTGTGATCTTGTGAAAGCCATAAAGAAATTTTATTTTAGTTTATTCATAAATAAAATAAAATAAAATAAACAATTTAAGTAATCATTTAATTAATTATATATAAATTATAAATACTTTTATAATAATATTTCAATTGTATTTTTTTATATTTTCTGTGTTTTTAGAAAGTAAAAAAAAAGTTATTCAAAAAGTAAATAAAATTAAATAATTTAAGTTTAGTACTAATTTATTTATTTATATTTTATATAAATTATATTAAAAACAATAATAATTGTTTTGTTTAAATGAACATTAAATTTAGTGCAACAAATACACACATTCTCACAATTTAACTCTATATTTAAATTACTGGGAGTACATTTTTAATTTTATTTACTTTTTCTGTTTTTATTCCAATAACAAAAAAAACATTAAAGAGGAATAGTTAATTTTTTTTTTTTAATTATGAAATGCTCAACCTACTGCAGACAATATTTGCACTACATAATTATAATATACCACTTTCTGTCCTCATTTTCTGTTTGCACAATGTAGTTCAATTGTTCCTAATCGCTTTCTGAAACTCGCCTCTTTTCTGAAAGCCTGCAAATTTGTTTTAAATAATTGAATCACAAACATCCCAGACCTCATTTACACCTGCATTCATCGCTGGCCGACGGTGATCAGATCAGCGATGTTGTTGCTGCAGGTGTAAATGGTGCCCATTTGTCTCCAGAGGACGCCCATCAAGTCACCGGCTTACATTTGTCACGTTTGAATGACAATAGATGCCCACCGGGTCAGTTGAGCGTCCACCTCATAATTTGGAGAGGGTTTAGGATGAATGTCATGTTTTAGAGAGGTCCCTTGTGACCCGTACTCCGTCATACATCAACTTCATAAAAGCACTCAGCAGCTCTCTATGCTCAGGACCTCTGCCTTTGTGTGAGTAGAGTGTTTGTGTCTGTTGAGTTTTATTGTCATGTGCTTTCTTTCTCTGTTTTTCTTTCTAATGAGCCGCAGCATTCAGTCCAGCCTCTTATCTCCACAGCCAGAGACCTCTATTGTCTGCGCCGATAAATAATGCAGGAGCTGGTCTGTGATGGACGTCCTGAGCCTTTTGTAGTTTTCTATCGGAGTCCAACAAGGGACCCTTTTAATGTAATTAGGCTGCTCAGACTGGGTGGGACAGACACGTTCTGCAATGTTTGTTGCTGCTTTTAATTAGAAGCGTTAAAGTTTTATCAACTGGATGCAATAACTTTCAGCTTAAATTTATGGCTCACACTTTACATAAGGTTTTATTGTCTGGAACTATTACATTACTACAAAACATTCTTCAATATTTGACCATTTTACGTTCCTGAATTAAAATTAATTGTAATATATTCTGTAAGCCCAAAAAAAGTTTGCATAGTATTATTATTATTGTTGTTGTTATGGTCTAAAACATGCTGTAAAGCATTTAAAAGAAATACTAATATTTATATATATATATATATATATTAGTGCTGTCAAATGATTAATATTTATATTATCTACATACATACATACACGTGGATGTATATAGAAAAATATGTTGTTTATATTACATATAATTATGTATAATATAAATTGTATGAATATGAATATTCAGTAGACATCTAAATGTTTTCAAAATACTGTATTTGTGTGTAATTATACATATTTGATAAATATAAACAGAACACTTATGCAAAAATTTCAATTAATTTTAACATTTTCATTTAATTTTTTTTATTATTGATTTATTCATTCATATTATTTAAATTGTATACAATTATATAATTACAATTAATATTAAAATATTTTTTTATTAATTAATTATATACATATATATATATACTTATATAAAGTTACTGTTTTTCAGTTAAATAAAAGATAGAAAAAAATCACATTTTAAAAAGATGATTTATAAAAGAAATTTCCCCACTGTGGGACGAATAAAGTTACATCTTATCTTGTGTAATTAAACAACTGTGATCTCGACAATGATTATGATTTTATTTTTAGATGTGCAGCCCTATCAAGAACGTTATTCAAGGTTTAGTGTCCTAGTAAATGTTACACACACACACACACACACACACACACACAAATAAAATATAACATATTTTGTGACTTTTAAACCTTTTTGAGGCAGTTTGAATCGTTTTCCTTCCATAATATAACAATTTATAATAAGTAAAATTAGACTTTTTGGTCGTGTTGCTTCTTCTGGAGATCATGTCTTTAGATGCAGCTTGACAGAAAACATCTGTTTTCTCTCTGACCTTGTTGGATGGCTGTTTTGGCCTCCCCTGCAGGCAGACGGTCTGCCCACCAACTTCACCGAGACGCAAAGACATAGCAGCATGAAAGCCAGCAAGATGAGAGGAGGCTGGATTAGCAGGGGTTAATTACAAGCCATCGAGAGCTGCTGCTATTACGGGGCAGTTCAGCCCTCAAAAGAGAGAGGAGCACAGGCGACGTTTCATGTCACTAATTTAAAGCCAATTGAGAGCAATACAGGCAACGGTTAAAGAGCAAATGCTCTGGTGACGCTGTGAATGTGTCAAACAGCTGGACAGTGATCCGGGAATATCATTTGAGTTTCTGTAGATCAGAAAGTTTCCTGTTCAAAATCCAACAACTGAGTTTATTTCAATATTTTTAGTGTAGTAGTCACAGCCTTTGAATCCCAGATCATAAACATAAATTGATTGATGTGGTTCTTTTAAACGAATCAGTTGAACCAATTCAGACTGAATCAAATCACATGAGTCATCTGTGTGAACCAGTCAGGCCACTAATTTCTTTAATGAATCATCTCTGACGACTCACTGAATTGCATACAGTTTATAGTACATAAGACATAATTTTGTTATAATAATGGTTTATTTCAGTTTATTTGCATGTTTTAATTCAAGCGTCTGCTCAGCTATTATTAGCCCTGTTTCTGTCCTAAACACGGGGATCCAGCATTCAAATAGCTTTCACGCTGGTTTGGAAAGATCTATATTAGTTATGTAATGCATTTACAATCCAATAATAGCCTTAATTGCATAGTGATGTAGACAAGGCTAATAATGTGCTAATTATGAAATATAAAACTGTTTCATAGTCTGTGCACCATATATTGCTTAACTCAAATTGTAGTAGATATTGGCTTATGGGGTTAGAAATGTAACTAATATTTACAATGTATCTCTAATAATGCTGTCAAATGACAGTATTACATTAATTTTGGTTTACATTATATATGTATGTGTGCTGTGTATGTTTTATGTATATATAAACACACACACACACAGTATATAATTGTTTTAAATGTATATATTCATGTTCTATTCATGTATGATATATTATATATAAATATATTTAATAAATAGACATTTTTATTTATAAATTTAATCTCAGATGCAATCGATCACTATTACTCATTTAACAGCACTAATCTCTTATTCTTGAGTTTCATTTATTGTCACTCAGACATGTTCACCGTTGACCCTTCATGGCTTTATTAAAGTACCATATTATTTTAGAAAAAATAAAGGATGGTAATTATTTGTTTATTAATAAGCACTGCACATAAATGAAAATAATTTAAGATTTTTCTGTCTTTAAAATTATTATTATTTTTTTTTATAAATTTAGAGTCTGTTTCTTTGGGTCATCTTATACAGTTAATATATATTTGGAATATCACCAAACCAAAAGGCTGAAAAATAAAAGTCTGTTTTAGCTGTACTGCTTAGCCCAACTGGCTTAACAAGTGGTGTTTTCTGAGTTCGGACCCCCTGTTGCTCACTTCTTTTCTGAAAGTCCCTAAATTCAGATCCAGCATGCTCAACACCTGTTCAGAATTCTTTCCCGGAACTTTCCCAAACAATAGCTGCTTTTCCCGGACTGTCTGACATCTGGAAAATGTTGCAGTTCTCCTTTTGACTGGATTTATAGCGAAGGGCTTCAGAGGGGGTCGAGGCACTTGAGAAGTGCTGTAGTCGTACGGTAGAAAGTCATTTTAAGTAAGTGCATGAGGTTGTTAGGGATTTTTTGTTGTTTTCTATTTGTCTTTGCAGTTTTTTTTTTTTTTACTTTAAGTGAGAAAAATAGAGCTTGCTATTTAGCTGCACACACCTGTTTTTAGTTGCGGTAAATGACTGCTCCTCATAGAGAAACTGGTAAACAACACAGTTCTGCAGAAATTCTCTTTTACTAGGTCACAGGGACATATTCACTTGAAAATGCTGTGTATTGTCTTTTTTTTTCCTGCGAGGGGTACAAAAATAGCACTTTGATGCGTCATGTTTTGAATGTCTTCCTTTTCAGGATCATCCATGCAGTCCAGATACTTTTAGCTTATTCTAGCTAGCTTTTTCATATTCTTTGAGTTGTTAGTGCTCTCTTAATGCATAAACACACTGCAGTGTATTCAGAATTAAATGAAGTAAATGGTCCTACCACTTAAAGCAAATGTTTTTTATAAGCTGTTTTTGGGGTCTCTAAAATATGGACGCAGTCATGCATTATTTAGCAAAGCCCTCAAGGAATGCAAATGTGGCATGTGGGTTAAGCTAATGCTGATGGTGAAGGCCATTACCTCTGCAGTCTGAACACACATGGTCACAGTTTCCCTAAATAGACTTTCTAAATGCATCTAAGGGTAAATGGGCATAATTCCATGTGTAAAATTTAGCCTCAATTCCACACTGTCATGTATTATGCATATTCATTCAAAGCTAAAAATGCACTAAATTTGGGCGCCGCATTTGTACGAGTGAACTGTTATTTAGGACTAGTTCAATAGGCGAGTGCCGTAAAGTCAACTCAGTCCATGCATACGCTAATGGCACCGCCTGTGGCCCCAGACATGAATTTCTGCCAACTCCATCAGCTCAGCCTTAAAAGCTACAGGGACTTCTGTTTGCACTGCCATATGGCCTGCGCCTTGGGAGATCAGCTCTCCCTTGAGAATTGCTAAAAAGTCTTAACTCTGTATCTACCGTTTTTGTTTTCTCAGGGCTCCAGGTACAGAAGGAGAAAGACAGGACCTCTGTCTATCAAACTCTGAAGTGCCCCGGTGCCAGCTGTATAGGTCAACCCAACCGTAACGCCACAGGACAATAGGAGCCCAACCCAGAGACGGCTATCAAAAAGAAAATAATCAAGCTCATTAGCTCTCTTCCCCCCCAAGACGATCTTCTCTGAAAATATCAACAGAAGAAAGGAACTAAACGAGGAGGGAAAAAAGGCACTGGCAGCTATTTCTGATGCTCTGTGGTGAAGAGAACATCTCATTTGGGATTTAAGGATTGCGGAAAAAGGACTTCCCCATGCCCTGCCCGTTTATCCTGATGCCTGTATAAATATTGCATGGAGATATCAAATTGTCCCTTTTCCAAAGAGACTAATTATAGCAAACCAGCCAGTCTGTTGCCCAAACCTCTGAGATTCTCAGAATGCCTAAAAATCTATATTGCTATATAATTGGATCCCTAAAATTCTGAGATACGTCAGATCTTAAAGAAGCATCAAACCAGTGGTTTAATCTCCTGACAACTTCCTTGTCTTTTTTTGGGCAAGGCAGATGCTTTGATGAAAATGAAGCCTTTAACTCCCATTGGTTCACCTTCTCCGCTGCGGCTCCTAAACAAGGGGCCCGATTACCTGCGTAGGCAGATGGATGCTGGGAACAGGGGACAATCCGTCAGTGCCGTAGAGCGACTGGAAGCCGACAAGGCAAAGTACGTCAAGAGTCAACAGGTCATCAACACAAAGCAGGAGCCTGTGTTAGTTCCCTGTGCGACTCCTCCACCGCTGCCCCGTCGCAACTTTACAGTGTCCACTCCTTCAACGCCCGTTCTCCCGGTTCGGAATCAAACGGTGCCTTTCTCTGCACCACTTCTCTCGCGGGACGAAAACGAGGATGACTCCAGGAAAGAGAACTGTCGGAACGAAACCGATGTGGAAACCAAGAACCGCAACAACGCAAACAAACCTCCTGTACCTTCTCCAAGAACTCCATTAGTTGCTCCGCATAGTGCACCGATAATGCGCAGGAGCAACGGCAAGCGAATGCTGCGTCCAGACTCCCTGGTCATTTACAGACAGAAGAAAGAGTGCAAGAGTCCCAGCGGAGGAGGAGAAAATGGCAACTTGGAGGTCAAGGGATACAGCTTCGTACGACGGCTCTTCCAGGGATCCATGCGCGAAAAGAGCGGTGGGAATGAGTCTCAGAAAATGGTGATAAACGAGGAGAAGGCTGCTTCCTCTCGAGACGGGGATTCGCGAATGTCTTGGTCCAACGATAAAGACACAGTGGATGGCGGGAATGAGACCAGGCGATCGAGCAAATCCGAGCGAGAGCATTCAATGCCCGTGACGCAAAACGATAACACTGGTTTTCAGGAGAAGCAATCGAAAAACTGCATGATCAACTGCATGATCAACAATAATGACATGGACCCATGGAAGCCAGTCGTTCCTCGGATGCGATCCGATTTGAAACGCTCCAAGTCAGAATTGGGACTACGCTGCTCGCTAGCCATGTCCGAGCAGGAACGCTTCTTTGACTACTGTGGATTGGACTTGGATATGGTGGAAAGACTTGGACCGGAGAACTTTCTTAATGGGGCGAGTTCGGTCGACACGCTCTCGCTGCTACTGAGGAGCGTGGGAGGCGGCGGCGGCTCGGAGCCCAGCGAGTTTTCCCGACACTCTGGTGAAGGGATTTTCCAGGAGGAGCTTGCCGAACAGATCCCTACAGGTGTGTCTATTATCGAGAGAAACGCACGAGTCATAAAATGGCTCTACGGTTGCAGGAACGCCGTACAGGAGGGTCCTAAAGAGTCTACTGTTTGATTATTACGGTAACTAAACACGTGACTTTCTGGTGCCGTGTTGCAATCTAGAAAACTATGCTGTATTTATTTCCCACAAGACATTGTTATTTAAGAGATTTGTTTGGCTTTTCAAAGCCAGTACGAGAACATTTGTATTATTATGTGTAAGTCACATATGAAGCTCCAAATCCACACTTCCTTTCATGATCTACACTGTGGCTTGGTCAAAATCGCCCCCATACTCTCATTCACTATTCCCTACATTACTTTACAGTCCAAGTCTCAAAGGAGTGGATGAAAACAAAAAGTTGCAATTTATTTCGATAGTTTTACTAACTATAAGTAACTTTATAACTACATGTCAAATAATTCTCTTTAATTTGCAACTACATGCCTACTAACTCTCAGAGTAGACTTTTTAGGGTTAGCAGAACAAGTTTGTTGTAAACCCATAAAAAATAAAGTGTTAAAAGTTATAAAGCAGACAGTCTACCAATACTTTAATGACTGCTAATTGACATGTAGTTGCAAAGTTACTTACTGTGTAAAGTGGACTATCAAAATAAAGTGTTGCCAAACAGATAAGCGAATTTGGACACTGAATGTGGTTGTGGCCTCATTTCTCACATTGCATGGCTATTCACTAGCAGCCTGTACACTTATTATTACGGTGCATTATGGGATTGAATGAGTGCACTCACTAATGTCCACTATGGTTTCTGACTAGTGCACTATAGAGTGTAGGGGGGCGATAATGATGTATATTAAGCAACGTCATTTCCTATTCTCTGTAAATAGAAACAATCATGATTCCGTCCTGTTACTTCTGTTCAGAAACGAGTGTTATTTGTTGAGCGTAACGCGTCATCCGATGAATAATTTAACATTGAAAACCACTAAGCTTTTTCTCTTGGGCTGGGAAACCGATGCATGAGTGTTAAATGAACCATGTGTACCTCATTTCCCAACTGTCCCAGTTTAGTTTGTGTGTTGCCTTTTTTCCTTAAATGCAGGAGTTGGAACAAACACACAGAGGACCCCTGTGGGGATATTAATGCACTGAATTGGAGAAAGAGATGGAGTGAGAGCTATATATACTGCTATGAAACATATTCTTAACACTGAGTGTATGCAAAGAAAAGGCAGGGCCTTAAAAACAACCTGATTTTGAGTTTTATTAACTTATGCCAAAGAAATGTGCTATGTACTGATGGACAATATGTTCCAAACCCTATCGAGCCGCCTTGAGTGAATGCCGTTCACTGAGTTTGATATTAGCATGTTACTAAGCTAATAACTTTGGGTGAAAATGGCATGTTTTGATTAATATGCAGGACAAAATATTTTTTCAGTGTTAGGAAGATTACTTTAGAAATATAATAGGTTACAGATTACAAGTCACCCTACGTAAAATGTAAAAAATAGCGTTACTATATTAACTGATTTATTATGTTTTGAGTACTTCTCTATATTTCTATATATATAGAGTGTATATTTACACTGTTAGACTCCTTCTCTTGTTCATCTCTAGAATTCAGATGATAATAACTGAATTTGTAAAGCAGAGCAGACTTGAGATTGCTCAAAGGTTTAATACATTATACAAAGTTATTGTAACTGAATTACACATTTTTTTCTTAGTAACTGTAGCAGATTTACGTTTATTTTGTAATTAAACTGCATAATTACTTCACATGTAACTCCCAAACACTGATTTATATCTTTAATAATATATTTTTTCCCCTGTGCAGTTTCAAATGGTCTTTTTCGTAAAGGATGCATGTGCACATTAGATTTTGGCTAAAACTCTATTGTACAAGGCACTGCAATTTTGCTCTAAATTGCAAATATTAATTTCTGAAAGGGACCAAAAGGAAATCTTTAAGAATCAGTTATTAATAAACAAATGGTAGCTGCTCACTAGGGTTTGGAACCAAATACCTACAACATGCAAATTGGTCAATTTCATTACAACTTTGCATCAGTGGTTGTACCTGATTACTTTGATGATAAATGACCCATTTCTCCACAATGCAAGTGCTGAAGCATTCTTCAATATGCACTTGGTCTCGCTGTTTCTGTGTTTAACTCACAAAAGTACAGCTTTTAGCAAAGTAGAGGAAGACAGTGTGGCAGGCACACACTCCCAGTGTGTTTTCATATTGAAGGAGACCTTTGAAAACTCCTACCATCTGAAAGCATCAATCAGATACTGAAGCCCTTGTCAGAGGCATTAATCAGGCTCTATGATACCACTGATAAATGAAGCAAAAGTTTGCTGTGGCATGCACAGGTCAGAGAAAGAACGGTGACCTTTCCTTTCAAACTTTTTCATCCCCACCGTCTTCCACAGCACCCGAAATCTCTCTCTCTCTCTTGCATGTTTACAGTCTATGTGTATATGTTTCTATAAAGAGGAATTTAGATTTCAACCCAAAGAGGTATTACAGAGAAAGTCCTAATAAAATCCTATTTCTGAACAACTGTGCATTTGTGTTTTGTGCCAATAGAGCTGTATGTTTTTGAGGGTATGCAAAATTTGCTGCTAATATTTCTGTGGAAACCATGAGGCATTCAAAAGTTTGAAATAGGTTTAAAATAAAAAGACACAAAATAGACATTTTCCACAAAAAAATTCAGTGGCAGTTTTTAACAATGAAATTCCTCTTTCTCTTTAACTTTCTCTTAAATTCTTATCCAGTAATGATTGCCAACTGCTCAGGTGCGTCATGTTTCCCAAACCAGGTAAGTGTTGAAGGTGTGGAAACACTAAAGATGATGTCATTGGAAATAAAAATGATTGCATGTGTAATGCTATAAATCAAAATACGCTGCATGCCGGCACAGAGCTGATGATTACACCCCAGTCAGTCTCAGATTTCCTTCTAGTCTTCCATGTTGTTAGAAAACGCACACAACGCGGTCGTTAAACAAATTTGGTGCAAAATGGGAAACGGCATAATATACTTCTGCACAGCTCCTCGTGTGATTGCTGGCTGCATCTGAGTGAAGTGAAATCCTGCCTTTGTCTCATTTCAACACGCAGCTCATTTCTCACTGAAGCTCAAGGGTCTGTTATTCTGAAAGCATGAACACAACATGGAAAGCACTTCAGTCAAACGCACCAATGCACCTCTTCCACACGAGAGAAACACTTTTTAGGTAATGTGATAAATGGAGGGTGGGACTTGATTTTATCAAACAGGATTTAATTGGTCAAGAACAGACATTACATACCAGAATTAATTCAGGAGTTATAAATAAAAGAGGAAAAATCTTTCTGATATTCAGCTTTTAAATGGAGATAATTATTCTAAAGACAAAAGTTGTATCATTATTATTATTTACTTATCATTTTTTGGGAAAATACACCAGTAGACTGTGTATATTATTTAAATGTAAACGAATACCTTTATTTTGCATTAAATTAAATTAAAAAAGTGTCAGTAAATGCATTTGTATTTTAAATGCATGCTGATCTTTTAATGATTTTAATCATGAAAGATTGTAGACATTTATTAATAGAATTTTTGTAAAATCTATAATTATATAGTAATATATAATTACTCACAATAACCCATTTTAACTTATATTAATATCATATTTATTTGTTCCAATTTAAAGCTAACGATATGTATAAGTTATCATGCTGAATTAGTGTCAAAGAACTTTATTATTATTATAATTACAAAAGATTTCTAAAAATAAATGCTGTTCTTGAACTTTCAATTTATCAAATAAAAATAAAAATTAAATATATTATGGTTTCCACAAACATATTGGGCAGCAAAAATGTTTCTTGAGCAGAAAAGCAGTATATTAAAATGATTTCTGAAGGATCATGTGACTCTGAAGACTGGAGTAATGATGCTGAAAATCACAGGAATTAATTTACATTTTATAATATATTCCGGCAGACAACTGTTATTTTAATTTGTAATAATATTTGACTATGTGTGTAAAGACGGATGATCCTTTATCTCCCAGCTGCTTCTCTCCAGCTCTCTCTCTCTTTCCTCTCTTTAGACACACATGTGAACGAACAGCAGTTGTCTTCCTGACGTTCAAACGCTGTGGCCTGCTGTGACTTCCTGTTTTCGGTCCTGTCCGTAGTTTTTTCACACGTTTTCTTATCAAACAGCTCCTCTCCTCCCACAGCTGGGCACACAGATCATCCTTGTCTCGGTCTGACCCAAATTTATCTTCAAGTGTGATGTCAGCGATGTCAGGATCAACAAATTTAGCCACAACAGACTGACTCAACTTTGCTTTCCAGAGACTGGCATGTGCACATAATACTAGATAAGAACAAAGTTTCCATAGCAGTGATCATCCACTTTTTCTTTTTTTTAACATCCATTTAATTTATTACATTTAATTAATTATTTATTTAATTAATTTATTATTATTATTTTTTTAATCTTACCAGCTGCGAGATGAATGAGATTACATTTACAATGCAATTTTATAGATTTATATATTTTATATATTACAAACATAAAACATAACACAAAAAAACATGGGTATTAAATGAAATAATTTAATAACGCTTTTATATATAGCATTAATTTATTTATTTTACTCGTTTATAATTTAAATAAATTTTATACGTTTTATATATACTTTTTTTATTCATTTATATTTCAGTTGTAATTTTTAGCAAATTAAGTTACTAAATAAAAAAAGTACAATTTACTCAATTTAAAAAGATAAACATTTTCCTGGCAACTAGCTGAAATGTAATAGTTGTATATATATATATATATATATATATATATATATATATAGTTTAATTGCTAATTAACTATTTACTATAATACCCCTAATATATATTTATATGTTTATAAGTAAATTAACTACATATCCCATATAAAGCATTGCAAATGATGGACTAAATACACAAACTGCAATACAAAACTATTAAATATCATTGCTTATGAGCACCTATATATTTGATGTATACTGAAAAATATTAAAATATAAACAAAAGACTTGTGGATTCTTCTGAATTTGTTTTGCTAAAAAATATATTTTTTCTTTAATCAAGAAAATTAAATATATTAACATGGTTTATCTTGTAACTTCAAACAGTTTGTTTTGCTCAAATATACTCAAAGGCAGCTTCCTGATGAAGAGCTAAGGAAGAGTAAAGATGTTTGTTTATAAGAAGAAGTAAATAACTAAAATATAGACGAGCATTTCCTGAAGGAAACGGCAAAAGAGCAGTGCTGATGTTCTGGGTAAGTTTAGGTTAGTGTCTGATGCAGGGTTTTGTGGGTGGTCTTGTAAGCACCGTAAAAGCACAATTATACAGTCTGAGGCGCATTTAGCAGACAAAGAGGACTACACACACCTGAACTCTGTCTGAAAAGCCTTCTGGGTTCTCAAGGACAAAGCGTGCCAAGATTTCCACTCTCATTGTGCCACGCTGGTATAATGAGAGACTGTTCACAATCGGAGGGAATGTGCATCAGGGTTGTGAAGTGTGGCAAATCTGGCCTAATTCTTTTGGCCCAGCAGCTCCGATACGCCAGAGCCGTGCATGAGTCAGAATGATCTGTCCCTCCATCGGCATAAACAGGCGGGATGGAGCAGAACTTGTCCTGGAAGAGACCTGAAATAATTCATATGAGAATAATGCATGATAATGGTGTTGCAGGAAGGCTCGGGGAGAAAAACTACCCTAAACAGAACCGCAACAGGAAGAAATATAGACACACACCTGCAAAAGAAACAGTCTGAGCATAAAAATAGATCCTTAACATCCTTAGATTGAACTAAGAGTGACATTTATTTATATTACAATATAATATTGACTTTACACAGGTTTTCTATTTACACTACTATTTCAAAGTTTGGGATTTATATGGTTTTTTTGTAAATCTCTTCTGTTGACCGAGGCTGCATTTATTTGATTAAAAATACAGTAAAAATTTTGAAATATTTTTGCAATTTAAAAGAAGTGTTTTCTATGTAAATATATTTTACAATATAATTTATGCGTGGGATAAAATGCAACATTTTCAGCATCTTTACTCCAGTCTTCAGTGTCTGATCCTTCAGTAATCATTCTAATATACTGATCATTTTTTTCTATTATTACATTTTGAGTACAAAGTTCAAAAGAGCAGCATTTATTTTAAATGAAACATCATTTGCTGAACTTTTATCTAAAATCTTAACATTAAAAATGCAAGTAAAACATTTTCAGCATAAAAATACGTTGCTAATATCATCTTTGCATGTGCTTGAAAGCTTCATGACTTACTTTGAGGGGCTTTGGAAACCTAAAACTTCAGGGGGTTTCTGGGAGGGTCTGTTTCGGTGCTTCACAAAAAGCGTCCGGTGCAGGAGAAGATCCGATGGCAGCAGAAGGTCATAAATCAGAGGACAGGCCTTTTGACTTCAGTCTCTGAGGCGTAACCTCACTTCTGTGGGGTCAGAGAGAGAGAGGCTCCTGACGCTGCTCTGTGGGAACATGACATGTGAATTACGGCTCTTTTTAATGACCTCCTGACATCAGGACAGACCTGAGAATGAAGGACAGAAAGTGTTTGGTGGAAAATCACAGGACAGCCTGACAAAAGCTTGCGTTTTATGATTCCTTATATATATTTTTGGACAATACATAAAAATAAGATTTTTTTTTCTTTTCCTATGTTAAGTTTTGCAACTCACTATGCTACATTTTTGGAGAATATTACATACCTGTTTGCCATTGTGTTTGACCAAGCCTTCGAATAAAAGCTTGCAGATGGATCCGCATGTCCCCGTCTCTCTTGTTACAGAGTCTAAAAATTAATCGCATCCAAAATAAAATGTTGTTTACATAATATGTGTGTGTGTACTGTGTATCTTTATTATGTTTAAATAAATACACACAGTATATACATATATATATATATATACATAATAAAAATATTTACATGTATACATTTATTTAATTTATACCATACTATATATATATATACCTTACATATGTTTTCAGAAATATGTACATACAGGGGTGAGTATTTATACTGTATATCCATAATAAATATACACAGTGCACACACATATAGTACGTAAACAAAACCTTTTATTTTGGATGCAAGTAATCGTTATTTATCCTTTATAATACAAATAATATGTTTATTTAAATATACAACCAATGGCTTCCTTAAAACATATTTTTACATATATATATCATATATTATTATTTACTATTGGATATTAACATGTTGCTTGTGAAAAGCCACAGGACAAAAATAATACATAATAATACTGATTATTATTTAATAGTTTTAAATATAGACAAAAAAAAAAAGAAATCATATTATTATAGTCACCTTTATAGTCAAAGAAACAGTATGACACCTTTACAACATGCTGCACAAACACCAGAAGGACCAACAAAAGCAGTAAAGATATCAGCATGAGTGTAAAGAGTTTGGAGCTGTGTAAATCTGGGCTTTGATGTTATGGGAGGTAAAAGGCCTCGGGAGTTATGTGATGCTTAACGTCTCTGTAGAGTTTCTGTTTAAGTCCCTGCAAATCAACAAGTTGATTCTGTAACAGATAAATCCATCACATTACTGTGTTCAGTGTTTTGTGTAAATCAATATCCTTGATTGATAAAAAAAAGAAGTGCTTTCTGTAGCCAGGCATATAAATGCACAGAGATTTAGAGACTTGTGGTCGAATTACACTTCAGTAAAGCAGCAGGAACATCAGGCCAGCAGCTGTGCCATGTTTAGTTCATGTTCAATGCACTATACCTTTACTGAACCATGAACACATTATTTCAAAAGTCATGCCTTCATCCTTTCCAGACCGCTTCATGTCAGATATGATTTTTCCCCCTTGAAGCATGTGTGCAAATGTTTCATCTGTAATGAGTCTGATTTAACTTACACTTCCATTCAAATGTTTGGGTCAGCAAAAATCTAAAAATCTCACCTAGGCTTCACTTATTTAAGAGAAAATACAGTAGTACGAGTAATATTGGGAAATATTACAATTTAAAATAATTGGTTTCCATGTGAATACAGTAAATTGTCATTTATTTCTGTGATGCAAAGCTGAATGTAGGCATTAAAAATACAGTAATAATAGTTAAATATTATTGCAATTTAAAGTGTTTTCTATGTAAACATATTTTACAATATAATTTATTCATGTGATGCAAATCTGAATTTTCAGCATCATTACTCACATGATCCTTCAGAAATCATTCTAATATACTGATGTGCCGCTCAAGAAACATGTCTGATTATTATCAGTGTTAAAAACAGTTGAATATTTTTTGTGGAAACTGCCATGTTCTACACTTTCAGGATTCTTTGGTGAATAGAAAGTTCAAAAGAACAGCATTTATCTGAAATACAAGTCTTGCCATTTTTAATAAATAACTTCTATCAATAAAAATGTTCATGTATTGAATATTTCTCATGCAAAAAAAAATTATTTAATCAGAATAAATTGTAAAAATTAGCTAAATTGTAAAAGCTGCTTCATATTTTTGTGAAACTATTTTTCAGGATTTGCTGATAAACAGAAAGAAACCCTTTATAAATTTTTTGTCACATCTGCCGCCGGTGATGTCACGGTTGCACTCTCAGGGGGTGCAGAGAGGCTCAGAGACAGAAATGCCAATTAAAATATTGAATAAATTAAAAAAGATACATGGAGGGCTGACGAAGGTGCGAGACCAACGCAGACAAACATTAGGACATGCATGCAACGTAAAACAGACAGAGCATGAATGAAATACCAAGACAAGTCAGCCACTAAACAGCTGGCAGAGAATGATACACTAATGGCAAGGGGCGGAGCTACAAATAAGGCAAAGGCATGAGGGAAAAGGTATGTAAACAAACACAGAACGCATGGACAGGGAAAACATACACACAAGGAACGCCAACGCCATTACATCTTTACTGTTACTTTGAATAAATTTAATGCATTCATTTATTTATTAATCATTTAATCCACTTCATTTAATAAGATTTAATAAATAATATGTCCTCGATTAATAAAAACACTCACTTTATTTGACCTAAAATCATACTGATCCAAAAGGTTATTTTATACTAATTGCTATCTATCTATCCACAGCTGTATTGGTCTTTATTATACATGATATTGGATCACAAAGCATCTAAGTGCTATCACCCTCCCAGAGTCTGATGATCTTGATTATAAAGCTCTGTGCAGTGACAGGCAGCTGGATTTCTGTCTAATTTACGTCTGCTTGTCCTTCTCTCTGTAATTGTGAGCCGTTTTTATGGGTGAAGAGTCAACAGTGCTGTTCCCACAGTCTAGGGCCGTTCACGCTGGGCTTTAAGGGTATTTCTCCCGGGATCAGGTACTTCTGGAAAGGTTAAATCAGATGGACGGGAGATTGGGGAAATTAGCCCGTTTAGCTCCTAGAGCTGGAAAACGTCCATATGTTTTCCATGGGAAAGACCATCTGTGTTTGTTTGTGTGCACATGTGTATCCCTGTCTGCAGAGCTCCAATGAGAGAAGACGCTTCAAAGACTCTGGGGTGTGACCTCGCCCCCAGTTTTTGGGTTGAGCTGTTCTGTATTTAACCCTGGCCACCGCGACAGACTTACGTCCCTTCAATACAGCGCAGAGCTTCAAACAAACACGCGTTATCACCATCAGAACACGTTTATGGTTGTATTATGTAGAGGCGGTGCCTTTTGGGCCATGATGAATGAGCTTTTACCTTCCGTCTGCGGCAGCTATCGGTGACTGACTCCAGCAGATGCTCTTCAAAAGGTCCATTTGCTCTGTATAATGAGACACACATCAACTATTAATACATCAGTATTACTAAAGCTAGTGAGCTGCCTGGGTAGGATGTAGCATAAAGCACAGTTATTAAGAAATTTTATTTTAAAAATGTATTACTGCTGTTGTCAAACCGTGATTAATCACAATATCGTAATAAAATGTGTATTTATTATTTACATATAATTACACATACATATATTTCGGGAAAACAATATGTTGTTTATATATTAAATATATCTATACATAATATAAATATAGATGGATATAAGCATGTAAATGTTTTCTAAATATGTACTGCGTTTGTGTCTTTATATGTACATATATACACAGTACACACACATATATTATATGAACAATTTTTTTTATTTTGGATTAATTTTACTTAATTTTTAATAAGTATTTAATATTTACATTGAATAATGATTTGCAGATTTATTAATTTTAAAAAATTTATTTTAAATATTTTGTAACAATATAAAAGCTTATACTTTTATTTTGGTCATTTTGTTTACATCCTTGATGAATAAAATGTAATAATTTTGTCTCATTTTTGAAAAATAAATAAATAATTAAAAAAAATAAAATCCCTGACCACAAATTATTATTACAATAATTGTTTTATTTATTTTACATGCCAATTTTGTGCATATCATCAAAACTTCAAAGTGGAAGAAAAAATAATCAAATTAAATGTTTGATTAAAAAAAGATAAGAATATTACAAACAAATAACTTGAACCATTTTATCTTAATGGCTTGATTTTTTCCCAGCATTTTATTTGAATATAAACAGATATTCTGAGTGCAGCCTCTTTATTAGCTTCAGGCCACAAGGTTTTGTAAATTCTTTAGCTGTCTGAGTAAGATTTCATTACTTGCAACCAATTTCCTGATGCTTTGGGTTTTTATCATTTGGAAATTAATTTGACACAGACTCATAGTTTGCACAACGCACCTTAGGCCATAGTCTATATGGAAATACTGTATATGTTGATGACTGTGTATGTCTGAGAAGCAGATGTCTGCAAAACAGATCTTTACCACTACTACTATTAACAACAACAATAATAATACTATACTATATAAAGCCAGAACAATAAAACCTACAGATCTTCATTGAAGGTTTGGTTTCAATTCTTTTTAAGCAAAAATGTAAGTGAGTAAACAGATCAATGCATGCGCAAACTAACAAAGCGATTCTGAAATGAATTGAAAATAGATTCAGACTCAATAGTGAATCAATTTAAAATTTTAAGCCACATTTCCACTTTAATTAAAAACTTAAGTTCATTTGACTTCAATTTTTAACCAAACTGGCTGTACAACTCACATTAACATTCTATTACACATTATATTAAACTGACTTAAATGGAGTTGAATGTCATTTAACTTAATGTACGAAACTGGTTAAATTCATCTAAAGAGATAAAGTAAAGAAAAAAGTTGACCTGTTGGTCAGGACTTATCAATAAGGTCTAAAACACGTTGTTTTACGTTCTTGTTGTTCACTCTCAGAAATAAAGGTACAAAAGCTATCACATGGGTGGTACCTTTCCAAAAGGTAGGTCCATTTAGGTACAAACGTGTCCCTTTCCGCACCAGTTCCGCACCAATTTCTGAGAGTTAGTTAAGTATTTTTGTTTTTAAATAACTCACTAGCATTTTAAGGTAAAAACTGCTTACATTTACACTGCTAGAAAAAAAAAAATCAATGCATCTGGTATCTAAGGGTTAATCACGTAAAATGAGCCGCATTTGAACACATAAACCTGAGCTGAGTGTATTACTTTAGGGTCAGTTACCCCGAGGAGAAAAACTTCACAAACACTTAAGAGCTCAATAGCAATCATACCAGCCACATTGAAAAAAGAGCTCTTATCTCAATCTAATCTGTCCACAAGCCAAACAACAGACCGCTGTCACCCGAGGCCTTCCAGAGAGCCTCTAAACACACAGGGTGTGTGAACACCTGGACATAAATAGCTAATTATGCTGATTTCTGAGGAGCGTATCAGCCAAAAGAGTGACCTGTGAACTGTCTTCTAACTTTCTGAATCAACATCCCGAGGTGATGTTCATATCAAAGCATCACAGGTACTCAAATACACGCAGGCACCAGAAATGGAGGCATGAGAGGTCAAATCCAAAGGAATTTCACGATGAACTGGTTTGTAATGACTTGTTGCTGACAGGCCGAACAGGAGGGAATGTTTGACCCTGAGCAGATCACGCTAGGTGAAAATAAAGGCAGATCTTCCCTCTGTTTAAAGGCGTCTAGTACCAGGCACTGCCAAGAATAGTGTATATAAACATGAAAAACATGTGCAGGATTTAACCAGACCATCATTTCCCCTCCTTTTAAGATCTACTATAAACTTCATACAACTGTAAATAAATAATAAATTAATAAAATTGTTAATGTTATGTTTAATTTAATATTATGTGACATAGCATAGCTGTTGTCAATATAGATTTTTTTTGCTCTGTTTTGCCGAATGCTGTTTTTCGTAACTTTCGTATCTGAATGATTCATTCGAATGAAACGCATGAGTCAGTGAAGACACTGACAGCTGATTTGAATCAATCAATCAATGACTTCCTCATTACAAGTGAGAAAATAATTAAAATGATTCAGTTCGTGAGTGAACTACAAATGTTTCAGACTGAATCCTGAAATGATTCAGACTCAGTTTTCGGATCAAATCGTGAACATTTAAAGGGATAGTTCACCCAAAAATATTAATTCTGTCATTAATTACTCAAAACCCGTAACTCCTTCATTTACCTTCGAAACACAATTAAGATATTTTGGTGAAATCCAAGAGCTTTCTGACCCTCCATAGACAGCAATACAACAAAAATAACAACAATTCTTCTTTAATCGTGTGGTGGAATATGATTTGGAGGAGAAGACTTGCTAAATAAAGATATTTTTTACGCTGTCTTTGTACACAAGAAGTATTCTCGCAGCTTTGTGAGACTTCGTTTGAACCACTGATGTCACATGGACAGTTACAGATACCCAAAAGAGTCTCACGGCGAGGTGTGAGAAGGGGATTCATGCGACCTCACTCGTACGATTTTGTAGGATTTGTCTAAACCCCAGTGACGGGTAGGTTTAGAGGTGGGATTAGGTGTACTAAATTTGTCATTCATACTAAATTTATACGAATTGCCAAAAATCATATGAATTTGTACGACTGAGGTTGTACGAAATTGTACGAATTAGCTAGCTCGTAAAATATGTACAAAATGGCCTAAGATCGGTTTAGATATCCTTACTATGTTTCTGGGTCTGGGAATATTTCAGTTGCATTCCTGTCTATAGAGGGTCAGAGAGCTCTCGGATTTCATCAGATATTTCTTAATTTGTGTTCTGAAGATGAACGAAGGTCTTATGGGTTTGGAACGACATTATGGTGAGAGATGTCCCTTTAATATACAACTGTTAACTATGTTAGTTCTACTGAACTCTTTTGCTGACCACAGCTGCTTTTAGAAAACGCCCCAGGTTTGACCAGTTAATTGGAAAATAATTGATTCATAAAGATTCATGAATGAATCAGTTGAATACATGAATCAATGACTCACTTATTAAGACAGTGATTTGCCGCCACCTACTGACAGGTTTTCATATCATATTTAAGATGGCATAGTTCTATAAAACAAATCTATTTTAGATTTATTAAAATAAACTTTATAGCATTATTTATGCAATTTCTACTGCACTGTAAGTGTATTGTGGCATCTCTTAGTCCTAAATGCCATTCAGATGCATATTCAGTGCCACTTCTAGAGTGTAAAGATGGATTAAGTTGATGCCGATTTCATGTAATGAAATTATTGATAAATGATTTCATGATTTCAGTACACTTTAGAGATGGCACATCCATATACTAAGGTTAAAGAACTGGCCCTTATAAATGTAAAAATAAAATATGTCCCTTAGAATCTATTTATTGGCCCATAATGGAGCAGTTTGATTCTGTCAGTGGATTATGTTAAATATCCTGTCACTTTCATGGTGCTGGTCTCATCTGGACTCTAGATGGGCCTTAGAGGATTGTAGGGAACCGGGGGAAGGGGATTTGAAGCTATATTGGCAGCACGGGTGTAAAGTAAAGACAACATCCCAAACAGCTGTAGAAACAGTAAACGGACACCAGCGTGGATTTGGAGCAGTGGGGAGAGGGTCAAAGACACCTCGCATCCTGAAATACAATAAACAAACACACAACAAGCTTTATCACAGCCAACATGTAGGAAAACTCACTAACAGTTCCAATGCATGCTTCCTACAACAAAACTACAGACATTACGGCAAGCTGAAATATCAGCGGTTGACTTGAAAAATCTAATTAATAATAATAAATAAATAGGATCATAGAAGAGTTTACACTAGCAGCCCTTGATGAGAACGAAACACAATTCAGAACAAAATGTTAATGCATAAATATTATAACTCAATGCATATGTTCCAGTGCTATGGTATATAGTTTATATTTTTTTTATTTGCATTTACAAGTTTGCATTTTTAATGTGTGTATTATATATATATATATATATATATATATATATGTATTATATATATACCTATATTATATATATTTTGTATAATGTACATATTAATGTATATATTTTTAAGTATGATTTTAATCATGTTTTTTATGTATTTTTATTCTAAATGTATTTTAGTTAGTTGCCAAGGCAACATTTCTTATTTTCATTTTTTTTTATTTCATCTGATATAATTGTATCATAACAATTACTGTTTAATTAATTATTTTTATGTATTAAATTAAATTAAATTAAATTAAATTAAATTAAATTAAATTAAATTAAATTAAATTAAATTAAATTAAATTA
>JAUCNO010000236.1:136038-151573 GCA_032353835.1 Enteromius viviparus
CACACACACACACACACACACACACACTCACACACACACACACACACACACACACACACATTTAAGCCATACTCAGAAAGGTGACATTAAGACGCTTAACAAGTCGCTCTGCAATTAAAGCAAGTAGGTTTATACAGGTCTAAGAATAGTAAGACGATAAATCTGCTTAAGCTTAAAAAGATTAAGTATACAATCATTAGGCATGGCTTAACAATAAGGATGCCTGATGGGTTTTTTTGGGACCAGTTCACAGAAATGTACACATTTGAATGCAGTCCAAACTTTAGATTCAGATTTCTGTGAAAACGTGTTGTAGAATTGGAAATAAAGGTTATACAACTGGCTAACATCAATGACTTTTCACTCATAATTTCCTAGTAAACTTTACAATTAATTACAAATTATGAGGACTTCTACAATAGTGCTGCTACCTCCCAATATAAGTCTAAATCTGTGAATCAAGAGATAAATTTGAAGGGTTTTAAATGTTAACTTTGAAACTAATGTCAATCAGAACAAATTAATTAAGACACTTGTTTACAAGCATTGCCCCCTGCTGCTTTCACGCTATTTTTATATTCCAAGTCGTGAGAATTACATCCAGCTCATGAGGGACGAATCTAAACCGGTATTTCCCCCTGTGTACACAGCCTTCATTCAGCCCTTCGCGGTCATTGTTCATATAATTAGACTTCAGTCGCTTTTAGCCAGGAGGAATGCAGAGGGTAGCGGAGATCGAGCTTTGGGTAAAAGCCTGACCGGCACCAATCTGATCTTTCCAATGGACAGATTTACACATCCCAGACTAACATTACTATCTCCAAGCAAAATCCCTAATGCATGCTTGCATTTTAAAGGATCATCATTATATTCTTATGCCGAATAGGTGCCGTTGACGTGTAAATGTGCGCAACCATATTAATGCCGGGTCTCTGATGTCTAAACAAGCTATTTTCGCAGATCGCTTTGAACAATATGGCGTTTTCCACTTGGAAGGAAGTTGAGTTTTGAAAGCTACAGTACGTTTTCATAGCACGATAACGTCTTTTATTTGCAGAGACTGAGGAAATTTGGGTTCCTCCTCTAAATAAGCAATCCAAAAAGGTTCACATCCACAGAATAAACCAAGTTTAAACAAATACACACCTGCAGGAGACGGAAGTATCCAGGAGTAAGTCTGCCGAGCCTGATGATCATCGCTGCGGTCTTTGTGCACGACGTGTCCGAAACGAACCTCTCGAGGGTTGTGTAATGCCAAAGACTGAACCTGTAGACCAGAGAGGACGAGCGGATTAAGTAACCATCCAGAATGCAAATTATTGCAAACATAATCAATGCACCAATGAACCATTTTTATTGTAATTCTAACTTAAAATTAAATGTTACAAGAATTATACAACTTCAAACCTTAAAATGGCCTTTGCAAGGTTCAAAGAAAACACAATAAGAGTTTGTTTTGCCATGAACCAAATATGGCTGATGCAAGAGAAAGGGAACACTTCTAGCCTTAGGCACAATCCTAAACAAATGCAAGTCCATTTGACTTTGGTTTCAGAGAATCACGCCTGTGTGACAGTGATCTGTTGTCTGAAAACTCATACTGTGCTGGTTTAAACCGGACCTACTCAGCCTCAAATAAGAAACATAAGTGAAATCATCCAAAGCCTGCAAGGCTGTACCATTACTCAGAAAAGATCCACAAAACACTGATCCGACTTTTCAACAATTCTGATGACGCCGTATGACTAATAACTGCAAATTTGGTACTTTAACAGTAGATAAAAAGGAACTAAAACTACCCTAACCACAATTGGAAAGCAGTAAGAAGGGAATGGTAGACACATGTTTGGGATGCATCTACCAACCTTGCTGCAATTGCACGCTTGTTCGGGAAAAGGAAAGACGTCGCTGTCAAAGTTGCTCCAAGGCAAAGTCCAAAAACAGCTGGAATGGAAAAAACAGCGGGACCTTTAAAGGTTAGCTACGAAGAGAAAATATGGCATTTCTAGCAGCCAAAGTTGGTCTTTAAATGCAGAGGACTGACTGCCAGCCAGACTGCGAACAGCATGAGAGCTCAGCGAATGAAGAAGCACTTTAAAGAGGAAGTTTTCTCTGGAGCTCCGCCCTTTTATACAACCTGATCTCTCGCGATCAGATTGGCGGATTGTCTAGCTCTCTCTCTCTCTTTACCATGCACAGCTGTCAGAATGCATCATGCACTCTCTGGTTTGCATGCACACATACACACCCAATTGGCCAACCACCACAATATTATGGTATTGAAACACTAAGAACTTGTCAGATATAATTTTCTCACTTTCTTAACCACAAAAATCTGGAGAATCAAGAATGAAAAAAATAAATAAATAAAAAATACAATTTGCATCGCATTTGCACGCATACTTTCGAAAAGGTGCAAAATGACGTCAAGCTTGTTTTCCATTATCCTGCCTGCAAATGAGGACAGAGTGACCGCATTCACCCAGCATTATGCTTCTTCGTCTCAAACCACACGGCCGAGCACTGTGTTTTCGTTATGCAACTCTATTCCATGCACTTCACCGGTCCGAATTACCAAACGCATCACTGCAGATTTTCCAAAGAATGATGTAACAAAAGGTCATCGCATTGCGTAGGCATGACCTAATTTGGTGGGGGTCTTCAATAAACAGCCAATTGTTTTCATTTGAAAAAAAATCTAACATGTAAGAGCCAAGAAAACGATGTTAGGGAAATATATGTGCAACAAAGGAAAGATGCACGTAAAACATGAGAGCCTAAGGTGCGTTCCATTTGAGCGTAAGTGGACTTCACAGGGTATTCTGACGTCTTAAGTGAGACTCCTTTCCGGCGGGAACGAATATGTTCAGTTTGAAGGGCATAGGGAATAAGGGAACATCGAAATAAATTTGAAATTTAAAAAAATGACAATATCATTAATGTAATATCATAATCTGTGTGCCCCTGCCGTTGATTTTGTTTGACGTTGCAGGGCATTCCAAATAAACGATTATTGTCAGCTAAATCCACTTATATAACATATACCGTGCTTAGGGAGTAGGGAGCAGTGAACACTGCATAGGGACCCTGTCAATCGGAACTCACCTCTAGTTTCTCGCAATTAAAAAATAAGCTTGAAAAACAAGCACTTTTGTGATTTTAGTCAGCGGAAGTAGGAAATACCAAAGCCTATGTAGGGGGCCTTCAAATATTGACAATGGGGGACCTTGCAGTTGAGAATCACTGACCTGAGTCAGAGTTTCCTTAATTGTTTTTTTTTGTGTGTGTTTTGTTCCCCTTAGGAGCATAATTTAGTGAAGAGAACCAAAGTTTATTTTCAGTGAGAAAAATGTTTTTTAAATAAAAAGTTAATTTTTTATAGTTTGTAAATCATCATCATTGATGGGATTAAAGACAGAAGAAGCATTGCAAAACATGCAGACTCACTTATTTAAATAAGAATGGGATAATCTGTCAGACATCCAATCTAGACCATCATTTAAACAGGGAACGTCAACTACCATCACTTCACTTCAAAAAAAGGATTAAACTTAAAAAAAGTCATCCTTCAGTATTTTCCTAGGTGGTTTTCAAAGTGATTTTAAATCCAGTTTATAAATGCTCAGTTAAAATGATCTGAATCCCTGAGGCTGGTCTTGTTGACACTTGCCATAAAAATCCAGTCCTAACTACAGCAAAGAGAGAAAACGCCTGTAAAAAAACACTAGAACCTATAAAATGTGTGGTGAAATAATGCTCTTAACTCTTATCTAGGTATGTTAACTTTTGATCTTGATTACTGGAAGTACAAGTGTAAATCTCATTCAGTGCATTTCATCACATACCAAAGAGAAAAAACAAGAAATCATATTTTAGGGCAAGAATGATATTTTGCGCACAGATATTGTCATGGATTTTGTTTATTATGAAAAGTATAAAATATATTATATATGAAAATACCATGAATGATAATATTCATCTATCTCTGTCAATGTAAAAGCATGGTAGGCCTACTATATGAATCCTAAAACTTTTTATTTAGCTTTTGGGGCAAAATGGGACTTGAATTCCTCATATTTACTCATAAAATGGATTTAGTTATTTATTGATTTATATGAAAAGCAAATTAAAAATTATCAAGCTTTTTGTGTGCCAGGTCTGCTCCATAATAAGCATATCAGCACCACTATTACATATCCAATGAATCTGGTAGTAAACCTATTGGATTCCTGGATTGACCTTGATTTTGGAGAGCATCTGTAGCACATCCCCCTCTTTCATTCTTCAACAAAGCCCTTCATTGGGAAAAAACCCTCCCCCACCATCCCGCCCCCATCTTTAACTCCGCCCTCAAGTCTAAAAGGAGTCTGGGGGCTTCCCTCCATTCTCAGACAATGGCACCAAAGCAGACCTCAGCATCAGGGATGCTGCACATCATTACATCACGGCCCAATCAGATTAACTCCCAGCCATAAGCATTAGCATTAAGCCCCGCCTACATCCCAGCCGCTCACGTTTGTGGCATGTGGAACGTTTCTGTGGTTTCTTTAACAATGCACATGTCTCTCCTAAGCAAAGGCATGAGTTTAACATGACCTCTTAAATGACCACTATATGAAAGCAACATAACCAATAACTGAGCATTCAGCCTGAAAAAGTGACAGTTTGCTGACCATTTGTTACCAGATCACTGAAAACAGCCTTCAGACATGGATATAGCTTTAACCAAACTGCTATAGTTCACACTTCTACATTACTGACAAAAGAGGAATGAAGATAAAAATAAATATGTAGGAGACATTTGATCTATAAGCTCACATGCAATCAATTGAAATGGCTCTTGTTTGAGAACACAATGTCCCACTGACCTGCATTCAAATGTAATAGTTGTATTAATCAGATTAGTAGCTAATGTCATGCAAAAGTCTCTGCATAAGCCATTGAAACACAAAATCAACGTTCAGATAGACTATTATTTTAAAAATCAGCTTTCATATCAAGGTTTTAAATCAATTTCATAGCAAACAAAATGGCAACGCTAATCTAAAACATCTTTCAATGCAAGACATCTCTACTTATTTTTTCTATAAACAAAAACTAAACAAAATGTGCTTAAACTTGCTTTCCAACAACATTAATATTGCATGTTGGATTACTATTGTAAAGCTACATACTACACTAATCACTTTCTTATTTTTGTTATTAAATACTAAGTCTTCATATCAATCCATTTTCCTTTTTCATTGACGTTTGTAATTAGATGCACACTATAGTCTGCATTTTTTTTTTTTGTAACTCAAGTTTTTATTGTTATTTTTTATCCGGTACATGACAATATCATCCAAAAAACAGATTACACATTTATACAAATACTGCACATAGGGCCAGAATATACACAGTGGCTGTCATTAAATAAATAAATAAAAATAATACAAATAGTAACAATACTAAAGAAAAGTTACAATTATTGTGTCACATGTAAAGACAGCGTCACAAAAGACCAAAAATCTTCCCAAACCGGAACCCCTGCTTTATTCTTATTATGTAGTTTATATAGCAAACGTTCGTACGAAGACGAGGAATGAGATGGCTAACTGTAGTAGCGTATAGTCCACTGTCTATAATAGCCTAATGTAGATATCACTTTTTTTTTTTACCAACTACCGACAACTTTGACCGGTTAACGTTGATACGGTCAACCACCGGTCAAACGGTCACCGGTTAACATCCCTAGTGTCTATTCAAAAAACAAAGATAAAATGACAACGACTTTTATCTTTGCTCATTTTGTCCTAAATATCTGCCCTTCTTTATTTTATACGTCTTTATTTTATTATATGCATGCTCTGTTGAAACCCTGCCAGAGTGCTATACACACACAGAGAGTGTTACAGTAGCATCATATCTACCCAGAGTGAGCTAGACGCACGACCCTGGAGGCATCGGTGATAGCAGGGAAGAAGAAGAAACTGTAGACAGCTGGAAGAAGTGCACTGTACTGAAGAGACTGGCACACTAGTCTAATAAGTTCTATTTTGGAATAAATGTATGTTCAATTTCCCAGCGATGTCTCAGTGAAGTGTGTGTGTGTGTGTAGGGTGAGCCCTGGATGGCAGAGGTTGGTGGCAATGTAATTCTATGATATTTGCTGCAGGGGCACAGGCTTTGAAAATCTCACTCGTTTTTGACCATACCTCAGTTTGCATCCCTGTCCCTTTAGATGGAGCTCTCTGGAGCTCGGTGTCGATGTCTTCATGAGCTCCTCTGTTTCTGCAGGTATTTGGCGGAGTGGATCACGTACGGATACCCCAGCGCTAACGTCTGGCCTCTGGACATCAAGCGCTTCGGGAATCTGCAGAGCAGCCGTACCTTCCTCCGGCACCGTGTCATGGAGGTCATGCGTGAGTATCTCCAGAACAATACTCTGAGTTCTGACCGTCAGTCACAGCACATGTGAGAGAAGCATTAGCACAGGAAACCCACTCCTGTTACATCTACTACATCAATTAAATAAAAGACAGATAAGAGAATTATCTGTAGTCAATTAATTTCCAACTGAATATAGCTTTAGATTTTGTGTATTTATCCGTTGACCCCTCTCAGGGCAGCACTGTTTAATCTCTGACGGAAGTGCAGTACTAATTAGGGCTGTTGGATATATATCGTACGCATCTCATCAGTAGAGCCGCAGAGCGCTGAGAAGCTGTGTGTTGAATCACCGGCGAAACTCAACGCACAGCTTCTCCGTGATCTACAGCTCTGTGTATATGATATATATCGCCCAGCCCTAGTACTAATAGAGCACACCTGTAAGACAACAACTCTGATAAAAGCTAAGATCTGGAGGATGCAGGATGTTCACTCCTGGTTTGTTCTGTGTCTGATCCAGCACTGCTGTACGAGCTGAAGGTTCCTCGCTGGGACTTCCAGACGGGCCGGCAGCTGCGCACCAGTCCTCTGTATGACCGTCTGGACACGCAGGGAGCCCGCTGGATGGAGAAACATGGCTTCGAGAGAGCCAAGTACTTCGTTCCGGCCGGGAAAGGTGAGGACCTTTCCAGTCTTATAAGTTGAGATGTATGCATCCTCTGAGTAAGCAGAATAGATCATGCTTCCAGTAGGATAGGACGGTGTACATGTAGTTTAGTCACTCCTTCCTGATACAGAAACGGGACAGTGGCGCCACCATGTGTTTTCTCAGCAGATTTCAGGCCTCGTCAGTCCATCGTTTGTTTTGTGCGGTTCTTGTTAAGATTTATTTATTGCTCATGATCAGAGTGTTATGGATCAACAATGAACAGTGTTTCTCTGGTCAGGTTTCGTCGGGTGTTAGTTGTCACGGTGATCCACTGTTAGAGGTTAGTGAAGATGTGAACCAAAGATAGAATCTCTGTGTTCTGAACCACGCCTCCTCCCAGTGTTAGATCTGTGGAGAAACGTCTGCTACGAATCATCAGCAAATGAGTCTGTGATTCCATTCAGACACTGGGAATATAAGAGCATCTACTGACACTGCGTCTTTTCCTACTTCCTTCCATCCTAAAACTAATCTAGAGTATTTCAGCAGATCACCTGTGTGTCTGTGTTCATCCGCACAGATTTGCTGGCGCTGGATCAGAGTAAGACCTTCTACAAGCCAGACTGGTTTGATATCGTGGGAGCGGAGGTGAAGTGCTGTAAAGAGGCGGTGTGCGTCATCGACATGTCCTCCTTCACCAAGTTTGAGCTCACAGTGAGTGTTGTTTGTCTTCTGTAAGAGGTGGAGAGGTGTGTGTGTGACCAGTGTGTGTGTGTGTGTGTCAGTCTGCCGGAGATCAGGCCCTGCAGCTGCTACAGAGACTGTGTGCCAATGATCTGGACGTTCCTGTGGGTCACATCGTCCACACGGGCATGCTGAACCCGAGAGGAGGCTACGAGAACGACTGCAGCGTCGTGCGGCTCAGCAAGAACAGGTGCGCCGAGACCGCCAGGAAGCACACAGTCACCTCAGTAACTGATAACAAGAGTTCAGTCAATCAGGCAAAGGTAGAACATCAGTGTATCTGTAACAGAGCCTTAAAGAGTCCGGGTGCTGGGATTATTCTTCAGTATAACATAACCCAGCAGAACCACTCGCTTCTGACAATGCATTGCAGCACTGATTAGATCAGATTCAGTTAGATCTCTGAATCACTTCTTTATTATTGAGATCTGTTTTTTCTCTCTCTTCAGTTTCTTCATCATTTCTCCCACCGATCAGCAAGTTCACTGCTGGTCTTGGATTAAGAAACACATGCCCCATGATCCCCAGCTCCACCTGGAGGACGTCAGCTGGAAGTACACAGGTCAGGAAATCTCGTGTCTGAGAGTGAATGAGTGTAGAGCAGTAACGTCTGACTCCTGTGTTCTCTTCAGCTCTGAATCTGATCGGTCCTCGAGCCATGGACGTGTTGTCTGAGCTCTCGTATGTGTCCATGACTCCAGAACACTTCCCCTCGCTCTTCTGTAAGGTGAGAGGATCTCAGCAGCTGAAGTCCAGCAGTTCTGGCTTCATGAGCTCTAACTGTGCTGTGTTCTGCAGGAAATGAGCGTGGGTTACGCTAACGGCATCAGGGTCATGAGTATGACACACACCGGAGAGCCGGGGTTCATGCTGTATATTCCCATCGAGGTACTTGTATCTCCGCTCCGCAAACATGGTTGAGATGCGATGAGACCGTATGAGTACTGTAGATTACTGTAGTGACTGCTGCTTCTCTTCTCCCAGTATGCACTGCACGTGTATAATGAAGTGATGTCCGTGGGGCAGAAGTACGGCATCAGGAACGCTGGCTACTATGCTCTGCGCAGTCTACGGATCGAGAAGTTCTTTGCGTTCTGGGGTCAGGATCTGGACTCGTTCACCACGCCGCTGGAGTGTGGCCGGGAGTTCAGGGTCAAGTTTGACAAGGTCAGTGTCTGCATCAGTGTCTCTCTCTCACTTCTGCTGTCTGCGTCCTAATTGTGTCCCGTTCGCAGAAGCACGGTAACGATAAGATGATGATATTAGAGTCCACACCAACGAATTATATCATCTGTTTATTATAAGTGTGTTCGAGGCCCGCTCGGAGCGAGGACGTGATGTGGCGGTAGCGGACCCAGGGGGGTTACATAAGCATACATGCATCTGCCGCTTAAAACGCTCCAGCGGTATAGTTTCTGTGTTCTAGCTGTGGTGTGGACGCTGATATCCTGTAATACTGAGAACGATTTGAAGAGCTTATCGTTATCATGACCGCGCTTCTGGAGTGGTTCCTCAGACGGGTGTTGATCTCTCTCAGGACACAGATTTCGTGGGCCGGGAAGCTCTGCTTCGGCAGCGTCTGGAGGGCGTCTCTCGGCGCTTTGTGATGCTGGTTCTGGAGGATCACGACACGGAGCTGGACATCTGGCCGTGGTGGGGTGAGCCCATCTACCGCAGCAAAGAGCTGGTCGGAGTGACCACCAGCAGCGCCTACAGCTACACCCTCCAGCGCCACGTCTGTCTGGGTTTCCTGAGCCCCACTGGCCCCGACGGGGCCCCGACGGTGGTCACCGCTGACTTCATCAACCGCGGAGACTACGAGGTGGACATCGCCGGACAGAGGTTCCCCGCCAAAGTCAAGCTGTACCCCTTCAGCTCTCTCTTCACGCAGCAGAAGCGGCGCAAGGATGACATGGAGCTCAGCAACTTCCAGAGCAAGTGAAGATCCGACCTTCAGCGTTCTTCAGGTGTTTCTTACAGAGTAGTTGAACTGTTGGTCATGTCTTCTTGAAGACGTCCTGTTCTGCTTGTCATTTGTTGGTTTAAAATAAAGGGATGTATTTTTATGAGGATGTCAGATTGCCGCTAGACAATCAGTGTCCGTTTGCAGCGATGGCTTTTAATCTGAGAAAACTCTAGAAGGTGTGTTAATAATGAAAGGAGGGATGTGTTCATTCTGTGACGTTAATGAGAAACCGTCTCGAGCGCTTTATAAAGTGCCTTGCAGCGTTATCGGTGTTGAGAAGCGGTCTCTGTGTGTCGTGTTGTAGGATCTCTTCTCAATCATGTCATCTGTTGGTTGTGAATCTGTTTAAATGGTATCGAGATGTTCATGGTTTGGACAGCATAATATTCATCATCTGTGCAGGTTTATGTTAAGGTTGTTTAAAGGCTTACAGTCAGATCATATGCACTGGTGTTTAAATGAGAAGCAGCTTTGCACAGAAAGAAGCACAGAACAGCACTCCATACATACAACAAGAGCGATTTCAGAAAAACATGTTCAGGACACAGGTCTCTTTTTCTCTGTTTTGTACTAAATATAATTTCTGCTTTCTTTCTTTTGACTTTGAGATGAAATAAAGTAAAGCATTGCACACAACTCCAGTAAATCACTAACGTTTATCCAGATACAGTGACTTTTACCTGCCCTCATCTCTTGATTTAATGCTGTCCTGTGTGTGTGTGTGCGCGCGTGCGTGTGTGTGTGTGTGTGTGTCAGGCGTTGGTTGTAACAGGGTTTGTAGAGAATCTGTTGGTGATTCGGAGCTGGAGAGATCAGGTGTACTTGGCTTGTTCCTGTCGTGGGTCTTAAACGTCTGACAAACATGACAGGACTATTATACAGTCCATATGATCCTTCTGCCCATCTTTGTATTCATATCATTATATTGTATGTTTGATTCATTTTCATAAATAAAATATGTAATCAAGGTTTGATTCATTTTAATTCATGGTCTTTATATAATTGTTGTGTAATGCACTAGCTTAAAATACGCTTTATTTAATAGTAGACTTGGTTTCAGAAGCCAGACTTTGATTCTTAGTCTTTCGCACATTGCAGCCGCTCAACAGGAAGGGGTTAAACATGGAGAGGTGTGTGCGTGGAGTTAGATTAAAACAAGTCTACATTTAATGAGTGTTCCTATCAACAGTTCTGGACACATGGACATAATAAAAGACTTTAATAATAATAAAATGTGTACATTGGAGTGAAAAAGAACATCTGCAGGTATAACAGACACCAGATGATTACACTTTCTTATATTCATCATGTCGTATGACAACTATATTGAGTATGATAAATATGTGCATACAGCTTTCAGGACGGCATGGATCGCGTGAATGATTCCAGAGTAAGAGAAACCCAGGCTGGAGCAGCTGCTTAGGGCCCCGGGCCCCAGAGTAGGGGGATTGTGTGTTTTGTGGCAGGGTTGTATTTCTTAAACTATCATAGCTAGCTATGGTTATTCTCATTATTTCCTCTGAACTCTATTGGTAGCGACGGTAGTTGGTTTTAGAAAAGCCCCCTGATCTGATCTGAGATCTGTTCATGTTTAAACATCAAAATATCAGCAAATATTTTTACTTGATTAAAGTTTTCGTCTTCTGCGTAGAAGTAACTTTCCTGGGTATATAATTTTGTAACAAAGTTTTTGTTTCATAAACAGAAAACAGCTTATTAACATTATTTACCTTTTGGGTGCTATTACATATAGATATTACAGAGATTTAGTCAGATCTCCCTCTTAAAAAGATAAGAGGCCTGTAATTTTCATTATAGGTATACTTCATCTATGAGAGAGAAAATTAGAAAAAAAAAATCAGAAAATCAAATTGTAGGATTTTTAATGAACTAGTTGGTAATTTCCTGGGTAAAATAAGTATTTGATCACCTACAAACAATCAAGATTTCTGTCTCTCACAGACCTGGAACTACTTCTTTAGTCAGCTCTTCTGTCCTCCACTCGTTACCTGTATTAATGGAGTCAGTTTGAACTAGTTATCAGTATAAAAGACACCTGTCCACGACCTCAACCGGTCACACTCCACCCTGCACAAAGACCAAAGAGCTGTCAGACACCAGAAACACAACTGTAGCCCTGCAGCAGGAGTCTGCAACAGGTAAAGCAGCTTGGTGTGAAGAAATCCATTGTCAGAAGACATACAAGACCACTGATAATCTCCTTCGATCTGGGGCTCCACGCAAGATCTCACCCTGAGAGCTGAGAGCAACAATCCCAGAACCACACGGGGGAGCTAGTGAATGACCTGCAGAGAGATGGGACCAAAGTAACAAAGACCACCACTGCAAGAGGGCATCTGGATGATCCAGAAGAGGATTGGGAGCATGTCACATCATGCTTTGGGCTGTTTTTCTGCAAAGGGACCAGGACGACTGATCCGTGTAAACCAAAGAATGAATGGAGCCATGTCTCGTGAGATTTTGAGTGAAAACCTCCCTCCATCAGTAGGGCATTGAAGATGAAACGTGGCTGGGTCTTTCAGGATGACAATGATCCCAAACACTCCGCCCCGGGCAACGAAGAGTGGCTTCATGAGAAGCATTTCAAAGTCCTGGAGTGACCGAGCCAGTGTCCAGATCTCAACCCCAGAGAAAACCTTTGGAGGGAGTTAAAAGAAACATCACTGCTCTAGAGGAGATCTGCTGGAGGAATGGACCAAAACACCAGCAGCAGTGTGAGAACATCTTGTGAAGACTTTCAAGGTCTTTTTGAGGACCTCTGTCATTGCCAACAGAGGGTATATAACAAAGTATTGAGATGACATTTTGTTATTGATCAAATATTTATTTTCCACCATAATTTGCAAATTCATTCTTTAAAAATCCTACAATGTGATTTTTCTGGATTTTACTTCTCATTTTGTCTCTCATAGATGAGGTAAAGCTATAATGAAAATTACAGGCCTCTCATCTTTTTAAGTGGGAGGACTTGCACAATTGGTGTGTGACTAAATACTTTTTGCCCCGCTGTATTATGGGATGTCAGTAACACTACAACAAATACAACTGATCATGGGTGAGCTAGATTTGTGTGAATAAACAACCTTTGACAATAACCAGTCATAGGACCATAAAGGCTTGGGTCAGCCCTGAGCGGAGTCTGTATATTTCAAAATACATGAAGACTGAACTAACTAGCTGGCTTTTTTCTGAAAGTAACTAGATGCTAAGTCTCTGTCTGATCTCTAAAACTCGTACGGCGAGACGAAGATGGTGATCTTGGTGATGTAGCGGCCCAGCAGTTCTCTCCGGTCCAGTTCGGTCATCTCCAGCTCTGCATCCAGCGTGGCCGGACCCTGGACAGGACTGGTCAGCAGCAGTTCCCCGGTCTGACGATCAGAACGCTGTACGCTAAAGTGCCGCCGGCCGCGGCCGCCCAGTAATGCGAACCTCAGCGTGTCTCCTGAGACTCTGACGGCCGACAGGCGGAACATGACGCGCGGTACAGAGAGTCTGGACACCACAGACATGTAGTGGAAGGACACAGAGTCCGGCGCCTGAGAGCAGCTCCTGCTGTCCACCGGACACGGGTTCCTCTCGCAGCGCCTGCACACACACAACCTTCAGAGCTTGAGAGAAGAAGAGTGTATAATTACAGGACTTTTGACATTAAACGGTTTTCATGCAAATCAAAACACAATAATGCTATGTTTTTACTATGGTATTGAGGTGCTAGATGTGGGGTTTTAACTGTGTTTATTAGGATTTAAATGTATTTTATGAAGACGAAGGTAAAAAAAATAAAAATAAAAAATCCGTCATCATCTGCACATTACTAGTGCTATCAAATGTGTATTTCTAAGAGACAAAAAAGTAATGTTATTATTATCTGGCAACACAAACCTGTTTTTTTATTTGAAACAATATCACACGCAGAACAGTTTTCTTTAAAGATATTTCGGTCTTTAGCTTTCACTTTAACAATCTGGCTTTAATCTCAAAAGAAATAAAGATCAGCTGATTGGAAAAAAAAAAATTATAATTTTATTGGCCGTATCGCCTAGCCGTCTTTTCACGTCCCCTTTATTTGTAGTGAGAGTTGTTCCTCACACGGGGGATGTTTTGGAGTAGGTGGCGTTGCGTATCGACAGACACTCGACTCGGACGCACTGGAAGCCTCCGAAGGTGTTGATGCAGATCTGCTCGCGCGTGCAGTTGTTCTGTCTGCCGCTGCACTCGTCTACATCTGAGAGCAGAAGGGTGTAGAACCGGGTCAGAACACAATCTGAACATAGTGTTTCCTATGTGTGTATTCTTATCCATTGACCTTTGCAGTTGCGTCCGTCAGGGGTCAAGCTGTACCCGGCCGGACAGTTGCATCGGTATCCTCCAGCGGTGTTAACACATTTGTGCAAACACAGGCGGCCGGCCGGACCGTTGTGGAACAGTTTACACTCGTCAATGTCTTGGAAAAACATACAGAAGTGAGAAGTGAGGAAGCGTTTCTGTCCACACAGAAAAGAGCAGCATAGCCCTTCTTCAAAAGGCCTAAAATCACAGGCTGGTACAGAATGAAGATGTCCAGAGAAACTGTGCTGCTACTCATCACCTGCTCCCAGAGTAGACTGGAAATAATGTGAGGATGAAGTTTGACAGGCTCTTGTGCAGCCGTGGAGAGTGTACCTGTACAGACGCTGCTGTCGCGGCCCGAGATGCTGAACCCAGGCTCACAGGTGCAGTGGGTCATTCCCTGGACCTGACTACATCTGGACGGACGGATGAACGAGGACCCAGCTTCAGCACTGACGGGAGAGGAGTTCGCTACAGTGACGAAAACTGCAAGCAGCACAGGAACAATGGTAAATTAAATAAAAATGAGAACAGTACTTTATGAATTAATAATTGACATTCAATAAATGATTACCAAATGTTTATGTAATTCAATTACGGTGAATTTTGATTACATAACTTTAACATAAACAAATCAAATACACTTAATGTTATTCAAATGCTTGAGTGTAGAAACACATGAACACTGAGGGGTGTGGAGACTTTTGATCTTACCTGTTTTATTCACACACGACTGATGCCTTTGAATCACATTCAGTTGATTGTTATATTAAATGTATTCAGAAATGTATCACTGTCATTCAATTATTAATTCATAATGTACTGTTCTCATTTTAATTTACTTACATTTGATCAACACTATTTCTTACATTGCTGGATATTTGTAAATCATCATCAATAAAGTTCAAATGTATGTCTTTAAATGCAATGACAAATAAATGCTCAACAATAAACAGAATTCAGTGGAATACTTCCGGAATTTAATTCCACTTCCTGTAATTCCAATTCAATTCCTATTCCGTTTCCTTTAATTGTTGTTTAATTCCAATTGCATTTCCTTCTTTGAATTAGAATTGTTGAGTTCATTCCTGAATTGACCCTGACCCTGGTTGATCGTTCACGTTCATTCTTAAAACCGCGAGTGCAGCTCATTAGCATGTATCTGCCGGTTAGCGTGTCTCGCGGATATTATTACTGTTTTTCTAGGTTCTTATGGAGAATTATCAGAGGTTTACCGCAGCAGTTGGGCTCTAAACTCTTTTAGTTGTTACCCATGTGTCTGACAGTTTGTGTGACTAACACTTTTACAGAACATGATCATTTCATGATTATCTATAATGGCCGGATTCACGGAAGTCATTTGAATCTAGTAATTGTGTAACCTGATTTCCAGTGATTACCGTCGTCTTGACTACAGAGACCGTCTCTGCATTTGATAAATAAAGTTTAATTCTCGT
>JAUCNO010000236.1:151673-188450 GCA_032353835.1 Enteromius viviparus
ATTCTCTCATGGATGGGGTTTTGGTTCCTTGCCGCTGTCGCCTCTGGCTTGCTTAGTTGGGCACACCTGATTTCCAGATTTCATTACCATTACTTGTTGTTCTATTTGATATTGATCAGTGCTTTGCTATCTGTATTGTTAAAAGCTCTATATAAATAAATAAAAAAAGAAAAAAAAAGTGCATTTATCCTGCGAGGAAAAAGCATCTTATGAAGAAAGTTGGATTGATGTGTTTTTAAATGAATCCCACTTTACTGCCTAAGCTTTTTTGGAGTTTCTGCTTTATTTGGTTTTCTTGTGAGACACTAAACAAGCCCTCCAGTCCTCAGCTACAGGTCGTGACCCATTACTGAGCAGCTGGAATCTTCACGCGGACAGCAGAGCAGGAACAATCACATAGCTCAAATCAATGCCAAAATGAATAGGCGTATCAATGAAGAGGATATTTAAAATCCTAATCAGCGAGAAACATTTATCTACCGAGATCAAATCCATCATCCATCACCGCACAAACAATCTGCAAAAGAGCTAATAAGACAAAATAAAGATTCCCATATCAGACTGACTCACTCAGGTGCGGAAAACAAAATGAAGCTACAAAACCGTTTTAATAAACTTCATCCTCCACAGTCAAGTGCTACACAGAATTATGGGGGAAATTTATAACAGCTGCCAAGCGCAAGTTATAGTGGCTCGACTCGACCGTTTATGCTGTGTTCGTCTCTTCTTGATTCCTGAAACGAATGATTTCATTCTGTGCCTGATGAAGCCCCTGTATCATTAACAATAAAACAGGCCATTTAAACCGAGTATTTCCCAGGAGAATCAGACCTTAGAGACAAAACAATCACTTCTGCTCTCATGAAGCTTTCTTCTCTTAAACCGTTTGTCCTCATAACCAGAATAACATCACATGCCCAAAGGGTTTGAGAAAGCTGAAGCATCGACCTTCATCTCATGAGATCAAGAGACTTTGACTATATGTGTGTGTAGATGACTTAAAGTAATGCACATTTGAACATGAGCATTTTCGCTGCTCCAACCTACACTGTGAAGGAAAAGGCAGTTAGTTACATGTAAGTGTTTGTGTGTTCCCTGCATGCACCCGCAGTATGAATAAATTACACAGCTACTGTTATAGGTTTCACTGACTTTTTTAGCTTTTGTCAGTGTTTTGTCACTATTGTTAGTTGTCCGATGTGTTGTTAGGAGCTCAGCATTTCATTTGTATTTGTTGATTGTCACCATTCTTTTGCTTTTGTGTCTCGTTCAGGCTTTTTTTATTTATCTTTTTTAAATAAAAACATGAATGGGCCATTTTGTTTGCCTTTGGTGAACTGAACAAATTAGAATTGACAAAAGTGTTAGCTGAGTGTTGAGAGATTGGGTTATGTTTTAGAAATACCTATTTTGTAATGTAAAGTTTCCTCTGTGCAAACTGTAAGACGTGTCTGACCTAAACCAAAAAAAGTGCTCTGTGGTGCAATACTTTATGCTAAAAAATGAAACGGAATGCTGTTTAACGCTCTACTAGAGTTATTCTCACAATATTTTCAATAATTTATCACTCTGTTCTCGATTCCTCCTCACAAGTAATTCAGTAAATAATGCATTAAAATAACCATCACAACAGCTTCCATTAATATGAGAACTTACCAGAAAAGACGTATGTAAATCTCTCAAGACTTTTCAGTTTTCTCAAAGCGCTTTAGCCTGAGTCAGAGGTCAGAGATTGTCAATGTTTTGTGCAGAAATCCAAAAGAAAAGGGCAAAGTGTTTCCGGCGTGCATCTGATGGCCGCTTTGCCTCCTACATATCGTTAAGGTTATCCGGCCTCTCCGTCCCGCTGTTCTTTCTCTCTCCTGAGCGCTTCCTCCGTAGCTGTATCGATCCATTAGTGTAGGGCCAGTAAAGGTTAATGATGTGAATATTGATCTAAATGAAGAGTTTTACTCTCTGCAGGTGTTGGTTTGGCCCCTGCAGCTGCTGCTAATGCACTGAGACTCTCTCTGGCCGCCGCCGGCTGCGTTCATTATCCGATAAGACACCAAGGCCTCAGATTTCCTTGCGAAGACCACTGAGTCATCTTTTTTTCTAAAGTAAGAAAGGCTTCTGTCAGTGCTGATTACATTGAACACAAACTTACAATATAGAACAAAACAGGGAACACGTCTTTTGCATTCTTCAAAAGGAAAAAGAGGTTTGACTTTTTTTGATGGTCCCTTTAACATATTCTGTTGATTATATGTAGCACTGAACCTAACTCTTAAAGCCATTTCAAGATAAGATAACTTTAAAAAATTCATCTTAATAACCTGTTCTGTCCGTCATGCATTAGTTATGCATTAGTTAAAAGGTTCCGTGTTTTTCCAGAGCATCTGTTTTGACGACATTTGGAAGCTGATATGCTAGCAGAAAACACCTGACTTCTGATTTAAGAACAGAAGGAGGGCGAGGATGTTGCATGTTGTTTATCATGTCAATAAATCACACTAAGCCAGACTGAACCGGAGAGAGAGAGACAGTGGAACGGATCACTGGATTCTTGGCAGCGTCGCCTCCTGCCGTTTTCCAAGTCTGTCATCACAAGCGACAGATCGGAGCGATACGTTCTTCTCTCATCTCCTTCTTCATGACACTGCCAGTGAGGAGACCAGCGGGAGGTAATCACTGCAGCCCTCCAGCATTCCCTCGCAAATGGACAGGCGGATCCGGATTCTGCGTTTCATCGAGGGGAATGTCATGGAATTTTCTTTTGTCAGCTTCTGATAGTAAAACTCGGGTAATCCTGCAAATTGCTTCAAAATGTCATCAGCTTCTCTGACACAAAAACTCAAAAACAAGACTAAATGCTCAGGATCTTTCTCCAGATCAATACCCTCAATGTAGCAGTTCTCAAACTGGGGTCAGAGGTCACAATTTGAGAAAACACCTTTCCGTTGATGGTTTGGAGGAACTTTTTGAATAATTTTCAGTAATATTTTTAAGTGAAATTTTAGTTAGTCCTTACTTTAATTACACCTATGGGCTGTAGCTATAATTAGGTTTTTATTATGATTGCAATTGTTAACATTTAGCATTGCTCACTTTAACAAATTGACCTCTATCTGTCAAATGCAACACTTAAAGTTAACAAAACCTGATGTACAAAGACAACTGGACATTCTAGGGACGTGCACCAAATTGCACCCAATTCTACAACTGAAAAACATTCGTAAAGCCTTGTTCAATCCAAACGAGATAACAATAAAGATACAGTTGTAAAAATCATTCTCATTCAGTCTACACCATAACTATAAAGATAAAGGCAAAAGGCAAACAATATCATTGGAATCATTTTCAGAATGATTTGACACCCAGTCAGAATAACAATTTGTTCTTGGTGTGAATAGAGCCTAACTTTGAGTAAGTTTAAGTTGATAACTGGTGTGTGTCTTCTTTGTCCTCACATATTGATTCATTTTAATAGTAAGAATTCATGGCCACTCTATAGCTGTATGACTTATGAATATATTTAGTCATATCTGTTTGTCTTTACGTATGTATATATATATATATATATATACATATATATATATACCATTAGCCAATATTTAATTGTCACAATTCAGTACTTTTAGTATGAAAATGGTATCTGAATTTAGTCAACAATAACAATATTACAGCTGACAAGAAAATTCTAGATTAACCCAAGTATTCATGTATATGAATATCTCATAATTTGTGTATTAATCATTTCCTTGTGTAAGTTGTAGATCCACAACACTGCTTGAAACCGGACAAACATTACCTCAGTCTGGATTTAGACTTGATCAGACAAGATTTCCAGTGCTCTCAAAGTGCTTTTATTGCTTGTTGGACTGACGGTCCAGGTCTGAATCTGGGCCTTACCTGATAAACTGCTTCTTAGCAGTTGGGTCTTGGCTCCTGAACTCCTCACACCGAAGAGAAAGATAGTTCCTTTCTTTTTAAACGTACACAACACATTGAGACGAGCCCATTATTGACAAAACAATTAGTCCAGACATATAATACCTCACATAGCTCTGACAGATCGCGCTCATAACTCGTAACACGGGGTCAGAAACATCGCGCTGGATGCACACACAATCAAACGCTCGATTATAGCACAATCTGTGTCTGTCTAGACTTCGTGATGGTGGATGAACCGTACGCGAGGTCTGCAGAAATGAGATGAGCGTTAACAATGACACATTGATACGGCGGCGTTTAGCGTCATCTGTAAATACCGCTGGCTGATCAATGACAATATGAGAGGAATATTAAGGATGGTCCACATGAGCCATTGCTTCTTTATGTTGAGCTTTAAAAACAAATGAGTTCGACTGGACAGAACAGAGAGAGATGGAGCACGCATTGACAAAAGATTGAAAATTAATGCACAGAATAGGAGGTAATGAGACCACAACACCATTTTCAATAATGCAGTGGTCTGTACTCAATTATCATTCTTTTTTACAAACATATTTATGAAGTCAAGTCCATATAACTTTATAGTGCTTTTAATAACACGTCATCAGTTCAAAATGTTAACAGGCAATCATGGTGTTAATGATGATCTTCCTACATTAACACATCTGCATTTATCAGACTAGCTGAGCGATACTGTTCTTTACATTTTGACACAATTAACAGATATATCCATCTTCATGCTAAACGCTGATAATAAAGTTATATTTGATTGTATTGTACAGTATGTCACCAAATCTGAATATATCTTACAGTATATCCATCTTTGGGAACACTTTACAATAATGTCCATTATAATATGAGTTAACATCATTGAAATCACAAGTTTCACTTAATACTGTGATGTTTTACTTCTTTAAAATCAATAAATGTTAATATTGTTTGTTTATCAATCATGGTGTTTATTTGGGCTTATTTGGAACATGTGTGTGCTTAAATGGTACCAAAATACAAATTAAGCCCATGCCAGATTTGGACTTTTATTTTATATTATAAAATGTACAACAGCTAAATTCGTCATTTTCAAATAATAGGTAAATCTTGCATTTTAACCAATTATTTTATTTATGTCATTATCTTTGTAAAAAGAACAAACTTAGATTTTGGTGGGTTTAAAACTGATGAACACGGTTAACTAAAACCGTCTCAAAAAAATTTCTATTGGGGATATTTTTATTATTAGAAATTAAGCTGACATAAAATATGAAAAAACGTTGCTTAATATATATATATATATATATATATATATATATATTTCATTTTATTTATTAATGTTTAAGAAAATGTGTCTTTTACAGTACAGATTAACAGAGTTGTGCCATCATGACTTACAGACACAGATCATAACGCACCACAATGCATGTAATTCCGCTTCTAGCTGTGCTAGTTTTGACTCCACACTCTCCTCCATCTGATATAATGAAATCATTTAGGGCTAAATCAGCATCCCGTGTGTGTGTGTTGTTTATTCGGTAATCATCCGATCGTGCTGGGCTTGTGATCGCCGGTAACGGTTATCCTCACCTCACGTTTCATGGTTCTGTTTTGTTTCACATTATATTTCAGGCTATTGAGTAATGAGTTTATGATCAGGGAATAAAATGGACTATTAAAAAACATCATTCAGAAGCTCGAGCGAAAGACACAGCGGGACGGTGACATCAACAAAAGCTCTGTAATGTTTCTATTTTTGAGGAATAATCCATCGCTCACAATAGGAATAAAAACTCCCCATTTATGCTCTTAAACATCAAAGTGTACAGCACATATTAGCGCAGTCTGTCACCTTGCCGTTAAAAATTCATGGCTTGTTTTTGTGCTGCTGTTCCCGCCGTGAGGAAACATTTGTTTAGTGAGGCGTTGGGATCCGTCCCTCAGGGTGAAGCCGTGAATTTACACGCTGCCGTCGGAACGGGCTGCTGTTTAAAACAAACGGCCTTTAAAACACATCACAGATCCAGCCATTCACAATTTAAGAGGTGCTTAGCCATCTGTAGACACATTAGTGGCACTCGACGTTTCTGAGGACTGTGTATAGCTGACTATGTACTGGGTGAAGTATACACTAGCTGTTGTGTAACACTGAAATGAATAACCCCTAAATTAATGATAATAGTGTAAGGCTTGATTTTAGGAATTATTAATGTTCATTCAAGTACTATTAAGGTGATTAAAATGCTAATAGCATGTGTGGAAATGTCATTATTGTTCATTAAATATTACATATACATTCAATAAGCCATTATTTTAGGTTCATTTAAGTTATTCACATAAACACCATTACAATTCATTATAGAAGTATAAACGGTTGTATAGGCTGACATACGTGTTTGCTATAAGTGCTGTTAACAATGATTTAATCGCTTTATTCAGGTCCTAACCTTCATGTAAGTGCTGTAAGGTATTTAAATAAACAGCACCTGCGTGAAAATTAATAGCATTTAACTGAACTCTATTAGCTCTTCTACAAAGGCTGTATATTTGCAAATTTCGTCCAACTAAAGCAAATGGCACAATATCATTTTCTGTAAAGCCACCTTAAAAATAGTTCTGGACAGTGCTATACAATCGGACTGTATTTAAATGCAGTTTTTTTGTGAAATTTCATGTCAGTTTAGAAATCGTAATCGTAAGGCATATTCTACTTTATATGTGGCATTCACAGCAGCGTTTCTCTCCAGCACGACTGAGGGAGGTTGGGACTTTTATTGTGCATTGCACCGGAAGCAGGAGATGTGCGTCACTCGTATGAAGCCGGAAGCGGGAAGTGAGCGCAATCATGGAGAACTCGCGTGGCGTTGTGCCGGCTCTACCTAAGCATTCCTACTGGTTTGACTTCTGGACGTTTCTGCTGTTTGATGTCGTTCTTTTCCTTGTCATTTACTTCATCTTTCCATGAGTGGTGAGTCACGAGACCGGCAGTTTCCCGCCGCGGACAGACGCGACGCGACGTTAGTCGTTTACTAACATTAATAGATTATAATACATTATACTCAATGGTTTTAAAAGTAATTTTCACTTAAGATGTTATACATTCAGGCACTATTTTCAGTATGATCGTTATAATGTATAAACTATGTATGACGTTGAAGGTGCACAGTTTTGTGAGAAGATAATATAGATTTTTTTTTTCAGTACTTTTTTACATTTATATATATTTATATATATTGTGTGTGTTACAACGGTCGGTCTCCTGACAACAAGTAAAATAATTATTTTCGGCAACCACCGGTACACCCTATAACGTTGTATTTTTGTTTGAGCGTTACAGTTTTTTGTTGCTATCAATTAAGTTACATATATCCGTTCTTCCATCACTAACATCGCCAATCGAGGCTGTGATCTTACATCTCTTTGCTAATAGAAGCTTTCTGTATCAGGGATGCGGAGTAAGGCCACTGTATGCACTGTATGTATTTAAAAAAAAAAAAAAAAAAAAACAACCTTACCTGATTGTATTATATTTTTATATTTCATTTTCAGCTGCTGCAACATTCTTTTAATACCTGCAGGATTGCACCTACATGGCAATTACAATTACATTCAATAACATAGTTTTTAAGTTTTACCTTTGATATTATTGCAAAAAATAAAATTAGCTTATAATAATACTAATAAATATTGATGTTAGCTTCAAATCATCCCACCAGCAATCACCTGCTGACCTTCAACAGGGACATGTACTGTAACTAGATTGTGAAAAAGTCAATAAACGTCACACATTACATTAATTATTTTTTTATTATACTTAAATATGTGCTCATATTTGCTTTAACTTTGCATGAGCACATCAAGTTAAGCTGGAGAAAAAAATGACAACCTCTTTTTTCTAATGTTGCCATGGTGACTCGTAATATCTGTGCTCCATTGATAATGGCTTTTTAGAGTTTTATAGAGTTAGTCTACTCAGAGTTGATTGATCTAACTCAGATCACCTATTCTAAAAACCAAAACTCTTGAGTTTTTAATCTCTGGGTTGATCAACTCAGAGTTCAAGTTTAAACTCCGAGTTGTTTGAACCTCCTTTCTGAGACAGGCCCCAGATGTCTTTTCAGCTGTATTTGGCTTAAAAGCAAGAGTGTTTTATAATGAAGCTGACTGGTGCTGTTTGGTATCGCAGCTTGACGTCTGCTAATTTGTATTGAATATGTGAATTTCACAGTGGTGGAGGTAACCAATTACAACTACTCATGTTACTGGAATTAACTCGTTTTTTCACGTTCTTGTATTTTTTGAGGATATTTATTTTGCCCCTACTAAGATAGCTGCTGAAGTGCTTTAGCCTGACTAGCTTGGCAGGTTCCTCCAAGAAAGACTGAAGAAAGGAAGGAAGGAATCACTGTAAAACACAAACAACTTTGACACAAACAAAGAAAATGTCAAATAATGTCTTGTGTATCACAATTCAATTGTCACATTCGGATTCAACATGTTGCTTTCCATATTAGATAATCAAACAAATCAGTTTACAACTTTAAACCTTTTGTGAATAAAATTTCTACATATACATCTCTTTAAAATGCACTTAACACTGTTAATAAAGAAATATATTTTCGAGGCTCTTGTACCATCAAAGCGTATAGCAGAGGAATACAATGCATTTTGAATCTTCCCCGATCCAACACTAACTACGGCAACTCTCCGTGGACAAACCTAAGACTTCAATTTCGCTACGGCCACTAGATGTCACTACTGGAATGTTTTTAACAAGGCCGGCACAATATTTTTAATTATGTACTTTTACTTGTACTTAAGTACAAATATAGCAAAATAATCTACTTTGTAACTTAGTTACGCCCACATTTTTAATTGATATTTAACCCTTTGGAGCATTTCAGTAGCCAATAAAGATATCCAATTGTAAACGGACCAATAAAAGCAGTGATATCTAAACCAGGAAAAGCTGATGAAGAACATTGTAACCGTCTCTCTCCTCTCCTCTATCTCCTGTATATAAATAAAAGCCTTTATGAAAATCTGTTCATCATATAAAGTGAACATGTCTTTTTAAAAGACTTAAAACACTCAAAGCTTGAACTAATGATTGCCTTAAAAAAACTGAACAACAAATATTGAAAATACCTATATGGCAGAATACATTATGTAGTAGTTTTTCCAATGATACTGAAAATAACTAAGCTTGTCATGAAATCAAAAAAGAGCGTACTTACTTTTTAGTGCACATTCTTGTAATGAAAAGTTAAAACTGTTAAATGAAAGTCAATTCACTGGAAAAACAAACAAACAAAACGTTGCTGTCTGAATCGCTGTCTGGTGATCTGGTTTTTCAGTATAAAGATGATAATATTTCAGTATTATATGACATTGTGGATGTATATTAGCACAGTTTGGTGTTTTCTTGGAGCGTCTGTCAGGACCCAGAAGTGCTGAGGGGTGATGTCAGACGTAACAAGCAGATATTCTTAACCACTACTAACCAGCCGTTAACTAAAACATAAGTCAGGAAGGTTTTTAGAGCTTTATATATGAAAACCTTCTTTTTTAAATTAACTAGTAACTATTTTTGAGAAGAGTAGTTTGTACTTAAGTGCTATTTTGACTCCAGTACTTTTACTTGTAATTAAGTATTATTTCAGAAATGTAACAGTAGTTGTAATTAAGTACACATTTTAAGTACTCTTTCCACCACTGGCTTTTACACACAGAAATAAACATGACAACAGCCATTATAGATTATAATAAACACACAAGTATGAGAGAATATGGTTTGTGTGTGATTTTCTTGAGATCTGGGGTCTGTTCTTCATTTCTCGCTAACTCAGTTAGCTGGATTTGATCGTTGTGGATTTGTCCAGATCTTGGATCGTTTGGTTCTTTGACGCTCATCCGGGACTTGCTGTCATAGCAACAGGTCCGTAAGCTTGAACCTACTCGGGAGCAGGTTTATTTAATGTAAACACGATTTAGGCTGCGCTCCTGACGGGATGGTTGAAATGGCGAGGTCACACCTGATTGGCTGACGCAGACTAACTCACGTGGGAAAAGAAAAGTATCTTGCAAGAAAGTGTAGAAAATAATTACGATGATTGACACACAATATATATATATATATAATATTTTAAAATAAAAATACAAATAAAATATCATGTCAAGGAAAAAACGTAACATGGGCAGAACTAACGCATTTAATTTGTTGGCTACTGTCTCCTGGCTTTTGCAGCATTTACTGTGTTTCCCGGAGTCTTTATTAAAGTTTGAAATTTACGACTGTGTTTTAGTGCCACAAAAAAGAAAAAAGAATCCAAATCTACAAACTTAAAGTCAAAATATTTAGAGAATAACATCTTTAAAGAATAAAGAGCACTCAGAGATCCTCTGCTTTTAAAATCTGGCCGTTTTATAACGAAATACAGACAATATGAATATTATGTAAGGTATAATTGACGAAAGACCGTTGAATTATTAGAAAAATAATGCACACCTGGATTGCTCCTGCCTGCTGAGAGTTTGCAGCGTGTGTTGTAGCTCTGTAGCCTTGTTTTTCTTACTAGCTGCTGTTTATAGTGATACATATACATCCTAACTGTCTCAATTTTTCCTATAGTATATATCAGTGGTTCCCAACCTTTTTTAACTGACGGCCCCACACAGCCAAACACATATGTTTTTGCGGCCCACTGCAAAAGAGTTTAAACAATCCCGCTTTTTGTGTCGGGTTAACTAAGTACTAGGAAGCAAGGCTGTTAATTGACTTTATTGAATAAACGGGTAATGTATTGAAAAAACAGAAAATATGCATAACGGATTAGCAAATTAGAAATTTTTTATTATATTAACAATATTCCAATTTCTGTTAATAATAATTGGCGGCCCCCCTGCAATACCTTCGCGACCAACTAGGGGGCCCCAGCCCACTGGTATATATCAAACCTATCTGTTTGTTGATCGTTTGCGTTCATTCTTAAAACCGCAAGTGCAGCTCATTAGCATATATCTGCTTAGCGTATCTTTCACGTCCCTCACGCTACACTCGCGGATATTATTACTGTTTTTCTAGCATCATCTCCTCTTATTTTATTGCTTTCTTTCGCTCCATTTAAATTATTGTTTCACTTCTTGTTCGCTCCATTTTTCACAAGTTTATCAAACAATAGTGGTAGGTGAATAATCCATCAATCTTGGTAAATATGGCTTTTCCCTCTGTTGTTGTTTGCACATCATGCCACATGTATAGTTTATCTCTTTCTGTCGGCGATGAGGGTTTCACATGTGATAAATGCAGGGATATAGTTAGGATGACATAGAACCTAGAATTAGAGACACGCATCCAAACTTTAACTGAGGACAGTCAGAATGTGAAGGCTTTAGTTCAGCTCATGTACATTGTTTGGTTCCGGCAGCACCAGCGCAGCATCAGGGCAAGTGGGTGACTGTGAGACGGCATAGTCCCGGGTCAAAAAACCACTCTTCCATTCTGATCAGAACATCAAACAGGTTCTCCCCACTCAGTGATGCACCCACTGGGAAACCTGATTTTTGTAACATGAGAAATATAACTTTCAAAAGACAAGTTCCTGTCTAATATAACACCCAGACTTTTGACTCTAGTGGAAGTAACAGGACATCCGTCTCGTTGTAAATTGTGAGTCAAAAGATTTTGTGTATTGTTTTTTAGTCCAATAAGTAATACTGTATCTTTGTCTTGTCTAAATTTAATGTCAGAAAATTATTCGTTATGCAATCTTTTACATTTTTAACACACTCTTGTTAACTTTGATAATTTAGAAGTTTCATCTGGTCTTGTTGAGATATATGGTTAAGTATCATCAGCGTAACAATGAAAATTAATCCCTAATGAATCTCTTAAATCTAATAGGCATGTTGTTGGTTTATATACCATGATGAGTTTATTTAACTCTTCCTGTCCTATAGCAGTAAAGTACTGCAGTTTTTCTTTGGGTGTGATGAAAGTAGTTGACATAGACGCAGCAGAACCTACATTGGTTATTGTATTTCTGATGTTATCTATTTTATCAGAAGAAATTCATAAAGTCATTACTATTAAACTGAAGGAATATTTAGATTGGGTGGCGTCTGGTTATTTGTTTATCTAGCCACTGTGTTAAATAAAAACCTTGGATTGTTTTGGTTATTTTCTATGATTTTGTTGATATGCTTGGCCCTAGCAGCTTTTAAAGCCTGTCTATATCTGGACATACCGTTTTTCCATGCAATTCTAAAAACTTCCAAGTTAGTTTCTCTCCATTTGCGCTCAAGATTACAAGTTTCTTTCTTTTTTTTTTTTGTAACTCAAGTTTTTATTGTTATTTTTTTGACCGGTACATGACAATATCATCCAAAAAACAGATTACACATTTATACAAATACTGCACATAGGGCCATACTGCACATACACAGTGGCTCTCATTAAATAAATAAATAAAAATAATACAAATAGTAACAATACTAAAGAAAAGTCAAAATTATTGTGTCACATGTAAAGACAGCGTCACAAAAGACCAAAAATCTTCCCAAACCGGAACTCCCACAGGAACCCCTGCTTTATTCTTAGTCAGCATTTTTTCATTTAGGAAAACCTGAAGAAACTGGGACTAGCAGTAGCTATTAAATGAAGATGATCCACATCAACCAATGAGCTTTGACTAACCTTTTCATACAAGTGTAACTCTCACAAACTATTTTAAGAATAAATAAACGATGCTACACAGAAATAAATAAGGCCGTAAGTTTAAACAAAGGCAAAGGATGATCTATAATTTGATTTTGCACATCTATCAAATAAGTTCAACGCATCAGTTAATTGACTCACCTATTTTATGGTTGCATGGTCTACCTATTTACAACCAGCTGCACCGCATATTAATATCAGCAGCTGATCTCCAGGAATTTGTGATTTAACCAAAAGTAGTTTTAAAAGCGGGGTGGTAGGCTGTATAAATCCCAGCTTGCCGTTTTTGAGCAAACCTGACAATCGTGAACCTCTCTTCTACTTTTGTTTATTTCTGTGTTTCTTACCTTCTTACGGGCCGCCGTGAGGTAAAAGTGCCAGAAACATGAAAGCACACACTGTTCCTCCACGTTATATATGAAGCCCGGTCCTCCTATAGATTGAACGGGGGGCGGGGCTCCGGCAGGGCACGTTGAACACAATGTGGACGTGCAGACCCTAACTGTTGACTGATGGTCGTGGGTTTATTAGAACACAACCTGCACGTTTCCCTCGTCTCCAGACTAGCCGTGTTTTTAAAATTTCAGGCGCGTTTTGGAACATTGTTGACCGGTCCAGTTTGATTTCCTTTCAATAATTAACAGCTATGTTGGAAAAGAACTGTTTTGTCAATAAACCATGATTTAGGCTACACCTCGTGTTATCATCTCGCTTGGCTTTTTACATGCAAATTTGGCTTCAGTTTTTGTTTTTTGTGAAGTGGTAAGATTTCGCTTCAGTGTGTTTATGGCGTAAAACTCTCCATGCAGGCTACCACTTTACATACCATAAACAATTCAATTCCCAACATCGATAAATTCACGTACAACCGACAGCATAAACCATCTTATTATGTTTGTTGGACATTCCCGCTGTGGTCAAGCTTTTTATTTTTATTTTTAAAATGAGATATGCTAAACATACGCTATCAAGTAAAATCACTGTGATATTTACCGACCGTGTAACTTTTATATATAATATATGTGTGTGTGGATATTTGCTACAGGGTCTTTGTGCTTTCCGGATTTAAAAAAAACTTGTCTTGCAACTTTTAAGGATGATATTTAGAAAGGCCATCTTTATATATAGGAAAAATTCAAGGCAAATTTTTACCAGCGTTTACAAACGCTACTTTCAGATTTGTTTTGTGTAAAAAATGGCACGTTATCACTTGATTATTTATAAGACTTTGCGAACATTTCTTTTAATGAGTGTCTTCAGTTCGGAATCTGTAGGCCTTTCTAGTGAAGCAGGCGTTAATCCCTACTCTCATGGAAAATATCTTCACAAAGGATATTAAAGAAGTTGTAGACCAACTGTGTTTGATGAATTCAGGTCTTGCTGGAACTATAATATTTATTTGATCATATACTGTTGCTGACAAATCACGCCGATTTTTAGTTAACAAATAGAGCCACCTGCTGGACAGTGAGTGAAGTACAGTGTGAATCGATTTCGCTTTTTTTACCCTACAGCGACATCTAGCGAGAAGAAATTTGAACTACAACTACCTGCATGTTTAGTAGCTTTTAAACACTATTTTAAACAGGTTTCCAGAAAACAAGTATGCTTTCTATTTACCATTATGGTAATTGCTATTGAAGAGCAATTTGCTTATTAGAGAGCATCCGTAAAATGCTATGAGATGACCACTGGGTGATAATAATGGAATAAATCAATATGTGTATGCAATCCATGTCTATAAATCTATATATATATACACACATACAACAAAGATGTTTTAATTTTTTTTTGGACAGTTTATTTGTTTTTTTATTCAAAACCATTTAAAACAAAGCATTTTAAGAGTCACTGAATATCCTTCCACGATTGCAGAACATAACTTAATAAACAAGACAAGCTCAGAACACACAGCTCTAAAGAAATCGAAGGTTCACATTGTAAATTTATTCAACATTGTTGCCTTATTTACTTTTTTTTTTAGTGACAATTTCATTGTAACTTCTTTTAAAAAAATAAAAATGAAAACACAGTATTTGTACGTTTAAATGCTAACAACATGGTGAAAACCCTTCTGAAAACATTTTACAAACACTCTTAAGCTGCCTTTTGAGAATGTTTGGTGTTTAAAATCCAAAGGTAAACCAAGAAAGAAAGATAGATAAAGCAATAAAACAAAACTTTAGGACAATGTTCTTGCTTTTTTTGCCAACAGATTTAGCAAGGGCAAACTGTTTTGGCAAGATATAGACGGTTTGATTAAAAAAATGGGATACAAATGGATATGAATGAAATATAGTAACTCCTGTGAAATCAATCAGTACATAAAAAGCAAGTCAACAAGTCAACTATAAATGTTATTCTTAATATAAAACTTGGTAAAAAATAGTTATTTCAAACTGTACAGTCACCAAGTACATAGAAGGATCAGACACTCATTAGCTTCTCATTTGGCATCGGCAGTAGCGTCAACCTTCTGTGCCTAGAAGAAAGTGATTAAAAAAAAAGAAAGAAGAAAGTGATTTGGTTGAGCAATTACCAAACTTTACACGGTTCACTAATTAGTTGCTGCGCTAGAGCAGATATAGCGAACGAAAAGCAGAAGTGTGTATTTATTTATGTCTCCTTTAAGACCGACCTGGTCTGCCTTGGCATCACCGTTTTCAGCAGGGTTGCCCTTCTTCCCCTTGGCTGGCTTCTATGTAACCAACAAGAATAAAAATGATTGCAGAAATAATAAGAGACACCAACCTCAGTGGTTTGATGGTTAACGAGTGGGCAAGGCATTCTGTCACCAGTGGAACAAAATTGAGCAGGTTTGTAATACTATTGCAAGGCTGTACATCCTTACCTTGGGGGCGGCTTTTTTGGCCTTTGGTTCTGGTTTAGGAGGAGCTGGTTTCTGTAAGTCAATTCAGAGATGAATTAGACAAAGAAACTTCAGCGTTAATAAATTATTTATTTAGTAAACAGATCCTAAAGATGATACTTACAGCAGACAACCTCGCGGAGCGTCTTGTTGGCTGCAAAAAAAAGGAGGGAAAAAAAAAGAATTAATACCGAAATAACCAATATAATATTTTTTTTTTTTTAATTATAGTGAATATTTGATATATAATATAGTATAGTAAAATGTTTACAACGGCCAGTGTAAATTAAAGGACACTTCAAAAAAAGTTAGGTTATTATTTATCAAGCACAGACAGGGTAAATGTATAATTAAAAATTAATGTAAAATGTAAATTTAACTTATATATATATATAAATAAATGTTCTGTGTTTTACACAGAAATATGTTCTGCTTTGGTTTTATAAGGCTTGCAGTTTGATGAGCTAAAACATGCTTTATAAGACAGTAAAATATGTATTAAAAACAAATAAATATTTTATATAAATACTATAATATAAATATAAAAAATAGACAAACCTCCTCCTTGCCTTTGGCGGCCTTCTCACCATCATTCTGTAAAAACAAAACAAAACACAAAGTCGTTTAAGAAATCGAAAAAAAATAAATATATATATATATTATATATACAAAAATATCACGTTCGTCGAAAAAATACAACAAAAATATCAAATAGAACGTTCTTTGTAATAGTTGCGCGCCTTTAACGTCATAGGCGATAAGCCGCAGCTTTTCATAACGGATGACTTTATTTCTGCACTGTCTTCCCGCGCATATTCAAATTCAAATCCGGGCTGTCAGTGGGCGCGGGCAAGACGGCTTCCTTTTGTTTGCCTGCATCACTACGCGCCTTTTAAACGACTGAGGGTCGATTCTCAGCGTACAGTTCCTTTGTTTTCCAGTGTAAAACCCCAAAAATGCACGTTTGAACGGTGAAATAAGATGTAAAACAAAATAAATAAATAAAAATAACATTTACACGCAGTCCAAACGCGAATAACTAGGAATGCACCGTCTTTAGAAGACACAGGTGCTGTAAAGATGGCAGCTTGACGTTTAGAGTAGGCGTAATGCACATCAACAATGACAGGAGCAGCTTAAACGACACGATAAAACATTATAGCACAAAAGATAGTTAATAAAATTGACGTTAGGACCTAAAATACACGCGCATGCAATCTTAAATCAAGCCAAATGATTAACTGCGAGTTCTTTTTCATGTAAACTTCCAACACAATCACTCTCTTCTGCAGTGGTAAAATTATAATATCCTATTAAATTTGAAGGCTTATGATTATACTAGCAATAGAGTCGAACTAGCATCGTAAAACACTCAAGTTCCCTCCTTTTACATTATCTAGTGATCAGGCGGGTCTTACAGGATGTTACGGATTTGTTTTGCTCGAATACTTGTCGAAATATTAACGCACATTTACCGGTTACAGTATTTGTCGACTTTAAAAAGACGTGTGATTTTATTTTCAGTGAAAAGTAGTTTTTTGGGGGTAATGTTTTTGTCACAGCGCGGTAAGATTGACAGTCCGCCTGACAGTGAATATGTAAAAATCGACTGTCCGCCATTATAAAACAACCACACGATCACAGACGATAATAGAAACAAAAAATCTAAAAAATACAAACTCTTATGTACGAATACCGAAATTCATAATTTTTTTCAGAAATGTAGAAAATCGCAGTGCATCCTTACCTTTCTTTTGGGCATCTTGACTGCAGAAAAACCCCGAAAAATGTGAAAAAATCTGAATATTTGTGTAAATACAGATCTCTTGAGCAACGACGCACTGCACGCCTCACAGCACCTCGCGTAAAATACAATAACGGCTGTATATGTTTTATTAAGTTTTTATATTGAAATTTAAGATAGAAACCGGTTTAAACCAGATTTTGCATATTCCGTGCAGCGATTGGCTGCGAGAGTGATCACGTATCGCTGGGCGTCGCTTATCTCTTAAAGCAACAATGACAGAATTCCCCGCTCAGGTTTCAGAGCTCAGACAGAGCTGATGCTTGTCTCGGTGAGAACAGCGCCTCTGCCGGTCATAGTGGAATTACACCTGCAATTTAATAAATAAAAAACTTAGACCACAGACAAAACGTGGTAGACATCGGTTAAGACATACATTCGCGTTATTTACATAATTTTACATGTGCGTATAGACCCTTTAAAGAACACGTAGTTTAAGTACATTACGTCATAAACGGAATAGAAAACAATAGCGTCTCCAAATACAAATGTATTGTAACTAGGAACGCTTCAAAGTTTAAATCTCCATTACTGGTAATAATAAAATCATAATCTACATACGCTGTAATATGGAAACACATGCACCCTTTGATCAAACTGAAAAAAAGTGATTTACTTTTGTCTTGTTGTCTAGTGCAAATGAGGAATAGATCAAAACGAAGTGAGTTTATGATTAACACGAACAAATATCTGCAAACAGGAAGACACATTTTCAAACTTTATTGACAGATATTTGTCTTTTTTTCCCTAAGCATAGGTTAAATGAACTTTTGTTAAATTTCTCAGAAAAGACTTAATTTATTCATTTTGCTTCTCAAGTAAATGCATCTTAAAGAATGTTTTGATATCTGTATATGGAAAAAAGCTAAATGATAAAGATTTTAGAGAAGACCTTTTTAATTTGTGAAAGACTGAATTAATACCCCTTCAGGAGAAACTCTTCATGTAGGCAGTGTTGTGGGTAACGCATTACAAGTAACGCGAGTTATAACTTTCCCCAAGTAACTAGTAAAGTAATGCATTACTTTTTAATTTTAGAGTAATATAACTGAGTTACTTTGTTTTCTTATTTATTGACTGACCCCATGTTGAGATCAGAAACACAGAGCATTGTGATGTGTGAATAACAGTGTAGGTCAGGACTAATTGTGAATGTGCATTAATTCATCTCACTATCAAAAAACTGATTTAGTATTCATCAAAACAAATTAACATCAACTCAGAATATGAACCTGCAATAATTAAATTACACAAATGTATCTAATCTCATTTTATTAACCAATGTCTCTGCTGCTGACCTCTGATAATCCCGTTCAACCAGATTTACAAGCAAAAATAACCGTGCTTCGTTGTTTTTCTTTTTTATTGCTGAGGAGTATTGAACTTTTTCTGTATTCTACTTTACAGAATTTAATTTACTTTTTCTTCAGCCTGAGGTTTATTCGTGACATTTTGGTGTGCTTCTACATTTGCTATAAATAGAACTTCTTAAAATCAAATACTCAAGCGCTGCCAAATACTTAAAAAGTAACGTAACATATTATTTTCCATAAAAACTAAGTAACGTAATTAGTCCCTATTTTTTAAGGGAGTAACACAATTTTGTAATGCTATTATATATATACCTATTATATATATTTTCAAGCATTTCTAGTCCAAAAAAGAGCCCATGGTGTCAATTAAAGTAAATTTATTTAAAGATTTAAGATCATTTCTATTTCAATATCAAGCATACATTATCCACTGCCCCATAAAACGGGGTAAAAACATCCTTCCAGATTTAAAGTATTTACAGATCAGTAAATAAAACATGTCAATGCTAAGCCACAGCAGCCTGGCTGCTTAAATCACTGAAGAAAGTGTCTCTCTTGTGCTGAAGGGCATTGAGAAAGCAGCGAACTCTCTCTTCTCGGCTAGCCGTGTAGTTCAACAGTTCTTTCTGTCGACTTTGGGCATCCATGGGCTTTCCATTCCCACGATGCTGCAGGAGCTCAGCCACACAGGTGTGATCCGCTTCCATCTGCTGGAGCGCTTGGCCTTCTCTGTGCAGATCTCGAGCTTTCTGCAACACACAACATGTGCGTCCGTGGAAATATGCTTGTAATGCTTGCACTTATGCACGGAATAAAATTCATGTTGCATCTTTACTAAACTTTAAATAAAGTTTGGAACTTCCTAAAAGTTGTGGTCAGGAAACAATAGTAGTAACATTTACAAAAACGTGCATTAAGCAACAAACGGTACATGCTGTAATACGATATCCTGTGTGTTCATGCTCAAATGTTCTAAATTAGTATGTTGCATTTTTTGTCATACTAATCTAAGAAGCATATATGACCATGAATGATCCAAAAAATATTACAGAGTCAATAGGTCCCATTTACTAACAATTGCATGGTATATTTCCTATTTATATGAACAAAAGCATATCTGCATATTTTTCACAAAACCTTGTTTTAATGTTAATAAATCTGCCACATTGCAAATGAGCATCAGTGTTTTTCAGATTACTAATAATAAGCAAAAAATGCATATTAAGAGTGATTTCTGAAGGAGCATATGACACTGGAGTAATAATGCTGACTATTCAGCCTGGCATCAAAGGAATAAATTATATTTTACAGTATATTAAAATTATCATTTTAATTTATTTTAAAATAAAATCACAAAGAACAAAGTTGATATTCCTGCTTTCATCAGAAATCTCATTGAAAAATGTAGTGATAAAATATATTCACATAGAAAATTTTTTGTTTTAAATCATAATGTTTCACTATATTATTGATTTACTGTATTTTTGATTAACTCCTAATTGAGCAAAACACAAACAATGCAGCAGTTACCTAAATAAGTTGTAAATCAACATAAAAGAGGATGACAAGAGTTATGGCATACCTGTAGAGAGCAATAACTCAGCTGGTACTGCAAAACAGCTTCACATAGATTCCAGAATGAATATTCCGGCCACAGGACCGACTGAAACACCAGACAGGAATATGAGGTCTGCGGAGTATAAGATAAAAAACATTCATCATTTCAAAGCTGCAAGGCAATGGAAATATTAAGAGCAATATGACCTTAACGCACAACGGACGAGGCAGATAGATAACCACAGGAGTTCAGCTGCTGGTTTGATGGAAAGGCTCGTTGGAAAAGGCAGTGATGGGAATTATTACGGCTCTTAATACAGTAGCTCACCCAAAAATGTTCTCACCCTCAGGTCATCTGAAATATAGATGAGTAAGATTTGGAAAAATGTAGAATTACATTACTTGTTCACCAATGGATGCTCTGCAGTGAATGGGTGCCGTCAGAATGAGAGTCCAAACAGCTTATAAACATCACAATAATCCACAGCACTCCATAAAGGTGCTTAAACCACTGTTTTCTAGCCAAAATATGAGTCCTTGAGATGTAACAATGTTTCCTCCATTGAAAAGGAGTAAAAGTTGTCTCTCACAGAGCTGTTTTGGATTATAAACGGTGCTTGATCTGTGCAGAATAAATTACTTTTTCTCTATACAAAGCGTTATTATGGATATTATAGCTAGATACGGGAAGTGTAAAGTAAAAAAACCTCTTAATAGAGTTGTTTCTAACAAACTCTTCAAATGATGTTAACTGCTGGTGAAGATAACGGTGATGTTTTTAATCAGCCTGCTTGGACTCTTATTCTGACGGCACCCATTCACTGCAGAGGATCTGAGACACTGATGCAATGCTACATTTCTCCAAATCCGATGAAGAAACCAACTCATACTTCTTGGACGGCCTGAGGGCGTGTACATTTTTGGGTGAAACCCTTCCTTTATTGGCCTGACTTTATTCTTTGAGAAAGACTCTTTGTAATTATAAATAACTACAGATTGTTCCACAGTAAATCAAACTATGATGCTGTATGTTTGTGTCAGTGCTGTATGGCAGGATATTGGCTAAAGAGAGTCTCCATTACCTGCCACAGTAGGAAATCACTGAGACGCACTTCTCCAGACGTACGGATGAGCAGATCGGGGTTTGGAGAATTACTGCTATAGAGACACTCACTGAGGAGCACCTCAGACACATCACTGACACATCACACAGAGAACAACAATTATTAACACATTACAGATAATAAAACAACTGCAATCAGGAGCAAATCCTTGTTTTCTCACACTATCTATATATATATATATATATATATATATATAGCAGTAGTCGTCATCTTAGGGTATTTTCATGGCAAAAAAAATCCAAATATAACAAACAACACAATAAATTTTTTTACTAAACTCATTAAGTGAGTTGACTTCATTAAAGCGTTCTCCACATACATTAAAAGCTGGACAGTCCAATAAAATGTGTTTCTCACACTGTGTGAAAAGCATATAGTTTACCTGGATTTGATCAGGCCCTGCTCTACTCCCCAGGCCATTTCCTTCACTGCATTTGCAATTTCATATCTTGAGGTATATGCAAAGCACACATTCAGAAAACACCTGCATAATCAAACAGAGAACTGGTCAACAACATAAGAGAAGAAAGAACTTGCATCATGCATCACATAAACATAAATAAAGTTAATGGTTTTATTCTGTAGGGATGCATTCAATTGAAGGAAGTGTGACACTAAAGACTGGAGTAATGATAATGACAACTCAGCTTTGATCACGGCAATAAATTACAATTTACAATATAATAAAATCTAAGAAAGATCTTTTAAATTGTAATAATATATATAATTTTTACTCTATTTTAGATCAAATAAATGCACCCTTGGTGAGCAGAAAATACTTAACAGAGACCTTAAACCTCAGAACAGTATTTGAGTGCAAAATGTACTTTATTGAGTTAGGGCTAGGCAATGTTGTATAAAAAGTATATATTAATTTTGTATTTTTATACAATAAAAGGTGACACTAATAAGATAGCATCATGTAGTGCTTACTTGTTGTGTGCTTTAGTTGCCATCACAGCTTTGGCAATAAGCTGCTGGAGATCTGTAGGCAGTAGAGTCAGATCTCCCAGAACACGAATACACACACCATGCTTCTCCAGATTCTCCCTAGAAATCAGGACAAATTCACACATAGATATTTATCCATCAAATGAGTGAACAGATCTTGTGCAGGAGTGACTTACTGCTCTGTTAGCAGGCGGCTGAACTTCTCTCTGGCCAGCTCCATCAGACCTTCCACCTCCTCCTTAGAGCGCTTGAAGTTCTCAATGCTGAACGCGTACACGGTCACCTCGTGAATGCCCAGGTTTAGGCACCAGCGGAGCGTCTAAGTGAGATTAAACATTGTGTTTTAAGCATACATAAACACTGTTTAAATGTTTTGGGTTAGGAAGATCTTTTGGGGGGAAAATTGCTATTGAGCAAGGATGCATTCGTGTGATCAAACATGTCAGTACAGACATTTATATTGTTGCAAAAGCTTTCTATTTCAAATAAATGCTGATCTTTTGGACTTTCTTTTCATCAAATCCTGAAAATAAAATGCATCATGGTTTCCATAAAACTTATGAAGAAGCACAACTGTTTTCAACATTTCTGATTGACATTAAAGATCGGCGTAATGATGCTGAAAATTCAGATTTGTATCACACACATCTTTACATTAACAACATATTCAAACAGAAATCTTTGTTTTTTTCAATTGCAATAATGTTTTCAAATATTACCTCTGTTTTTACTATTTTGATCAAATAAATACAGCCTCCGTGAGTGGAAACATTAAAAACATTTTACAGACCTCAAACTTTTAAAGAGTATTGTAATGAAATTTAAAGACCAGTTGGGAAACCAATTAATTACTGAAATTAACATTTATTTGACACAATATTTATTTAAAAAAAAATCACTAAAAGATTTGAAAACATTGATTATCCATCAATATAACTGATAAATTAAACACTTAAGACATGTATTAATTGGTCAAATTGAAATACTGGTTAATTAATCCATCAAGCTGGTATATCAGTCTGTCATTATCTGCACACTCACCTCTGCCAGTTTCTCAAAACCCTGCGAGTGGCCCTCCTGCCTCTGCACATGTGCCTTTTCGGCGAAGCGCCGGTTACCATCCATGATAAAGGCCACATGTCGGGGCATAGGCCCTGCCTGAGATATAAAACGAAAGAGTTTTAGAAAGTCATAGGTGTTAGATCATGGTTTCAGTTCAATTCACAGTACAGATCGTCTGAAAAGCACCTTTAGGATGTTGGCAGTGAGCCTTTCTATAAAGGACAGTTCTCGCTCTCGAATCCACGACATGGCAGCACTTTCTGTGACAAAAAATAAAAAAGTTACTGCTACAAATTGCATAGTAACGGCAAGGGTTTTTATGAAATGGTTCAAACACATCTCGTACACAAGCATTTGAACTATAAAGAGGCACTTATTTTAATAAATTATTAATTAATTGCAATTTTGCCTTTTTAGTAATTATTCAAATATCAATAGTTCAAATATTTATATCATTGAATAGAACCAAATGTGATTAAATATAATTATATGAATGATTGAACTATATTGATGTCTATAGAGCAGGGTGGTAGACAGCATGTGTGTAATAAAATTAAAAGCAGAATTGCAAGTAAACACTTACAAATATAATAAAATAAAAAAAGTAAAAATTACTCAAGTAAGGACTATTTTATTTTTATTAACTGACGGAAACAAAACTAATAATGACAGTTTATAAATATATAATTGATTAATCACCTATTAAAATATAATAATGCCTGTCCTACAACATGAATAAAATATATTGTTGACAAATCACAACAGCCTTTTTTCCAATTAAACCGTACCTATCCAATTACACAGAAAACTGTAACTACATCCGTAGATAAACATATAAAATTAATCTAGATGAAATAACGTTACACCTGATTATCTTATTAGAGACATAACGTTAACCGGTTCGTGCTTGGAAGGCACAAAGCGCACATACTATCCTAAATATCACGTCATTACTATGCTACAATAGATTGTCGCTGAAATCATATCCATTAAAAGGAGGATTTCATTCAAACAAATCGATATCAGTTTGATTAAAAGCGTCTATACGCTGTTCTTTAAGAAATCGTAAAGCTCCAACTCACCGCCTGTCTGTAGGATGACGTCTTCTTCCGCTAACAGCAAATGACGACATAGAAACGCGCCAGCAAACGCCAAAATAAAATAGTTTTTCGACCAATTTAAAACCTACCTGAAATTTAAACCGTTTAAAATAATAATATGAATAAAAACATTGGTTCGGCGTTTCTGTATTGGTATTTATTTATTTATTTTTAATACAAAAAACGGTGTGGGGTGTAGAAAGCAAAGCACACCCCTCGTTAAAATATAAAAGTCCTAAAAACAAAAAGGGGTATATGTTAAGAAATGCACCTTTGTTTATGAAACCACGTTTGTTTGTTTCAAATAATTCCTTAACTTTTAGTAAGGGCACTCAAAGTAGTTCAACAGAAAGTCAGTGTAATTATGAAATTATCATAAAATGTTGTCTTTTTGTGTTAACATTAGAGATATTTTAACAATAGATATAGTAACAATTTACAATAGTTCTTGTATTGTATTTATTTATTTATTATAAATATTGGCTGATAAATGTTTTTTGTTTCTCTGAGTGCAAAAATTAAAAACTAAATCTTGTAATAAATAAATAAATACAATAGATTTTAATATTTTACTTATCTGTATTAAGGTCTAAATATATGAGGATTACATTATTTAATTGCACAGACTAAGCAGTACATTTTTTTAATAAAAAATTACACATAATAACTATACATGTAATATGCTTGCAAATATTTAAAATATAAATCTTATATTTCATATTCAGTGGCTTTCACTGGAATTTAATTTTTTTATAAGGACGTTTTTCTGTCCGTGTTTTTTGCTCAGGTTTATCTCACGCAATTCATGTAGAGCAGGAAATAAGTTTAGGAATCTCACACCGCCAGACTGAAATAAAAGGGGGCAGCGTGTAGCCTAGTATGTAGTATATAGCGCGTAGTATGCAGTATGCTTGTATTCTAAATGAATGAATTGGGATTTTCAAGCGCACACTAGAGGGCGAGCACAAAATAGACCAGCTACAGTCAAGAATCTCAGCAGTGGGAGTAGGAGAAGAATATAGAAGAAGAAGAAGAAGGGCTCACGGTCTGTGGGGGGTGACGGAGGGGTCGAGCGTTTTTGTTCCGCTGGTGGATCCTGCTTAAACGGTGAGCAGTAGGCACAACAACCCGAACCAAAGCAGCCCGACCCGGAGAGAGCCTGGAGGAGCGGGTCGTTAAGGATCGGAACTAAGGCGCTTTTGTTTCTCTCTCAACTCCTGCGGGTTTGGGGGCTCCAGCGGCGGCGGCGGAGGAGACGATCCCGCTCGCCCAGGGAACGAGGCTGGAAGTCGGGGACGCTTCCAGCCTGCAGGGCCGGGCGCCGTGGCGATTGAGCATCCGGAATTTGGTGAACCCTTTGGGGCTCAGTGGATGGGATGGAGCCGGGACCATCAGGCGCTGGTGGGTTCAGATCTTTTAAGTTGTTTCAAATCTTACGTTTCCGCGTCATATTATTGCTACACACTGTATCATTTCATAATGATACATTGTAACATTCCGTAAAGACATTCTCTAAGGATAAATTGTATCAGCACATATTGTAGCCTATAATTCCAGAAGACACACTGTAACAGTCTTTTAGAATGTTCACTGCTAGGTGATACCTGGAAGTTAATGTTAAGGTGTAAGAATGGTTATATGGGCAAATAATGCAGGGGAACAGGAAGATTGTCCCAGGTCAGGGGTCGTGGGAAGACATGAGCCTGAAGCCCGCCTTCAACAGATGCAGCAGGGGAAAGTGACCCCCAGGGGTCTTTATTGATCCAGCTCAAATGTGGCTCAGTCCAATGTTACCAATTTCACTTCCATTAACAGTATAAATGCAAGAGACTCTGTGGCATGCGACCAGATAAATGATTTATATCAGGAGGGATAAAAGCTGCCTGGCTGCTGCTGTGGGGTTTTGGGAATATGATTTGATTAAATTTGACAAACATTTAGTGGATAAATTACAGACTGTTTCAAAGGATTTCTTTAAATGGAGAAAATGTTTGAGCTAAAGTTGCATTGGATGTGTAAAATATTTCTGATCATTGAAAATAAGAAACTATGGGAAAAAAAAAAAGCTTATTGTTTTTTTGTTCCATTTCACAATTTTTGATGGAGATCTGACTTTCAGGTTCAAATCCGAGCTCGACAACCTTTACGAATGAACTTTTGTTTATATAATATACACACATACATTGAATTGTTTGTTTGAGCATCACAACACCAAAACTCAACCAGTGCTGTGAGTTTGGGGCGGGACTATCTGTTGCTATGACCAATGGCAGATGGGCAGGATTGTTTGAGAAACCTGTTTTAAAGGATTCTTTTACTTTTTACAAATGAATGTTTTCTGAGGCACTTTTGCTATATCTATAGCTCTGTCTTAGTCACTTGTTGTCAAGAGTTTTGGTCGTGTATGTATATCAGACACCCTGGTCACGAAAAGCCCACATTGCTAGAGCAAAACGTGTTGTTGGTGTGACTCTGAGGGTGGCCTTTATTAATGAGCGGCAGGGGAAGGGTCACAGGGGCTGTGCACTGGCCAGGTGGCATCTCTGTGGATCTTGCACACTTCAGTGCGTTATGCTCTTGAGCTCTCAATAGCAGGACATCTGGGAGTCCAGACCAAAATATTGGTTCTGTTCCTCCGTCACAGTTCTTACTATGGACAGCCAGGGCTGTTGTATTACAAAATGAGTTTTTCAGCCTTTTGATGAACATCAGTATATACTTATATTCATGCATACATGAAAAGTATTGGTAATGTTTTGCTCACCGGTAGATATTGATATTAAATAATAAATCTGTCCACATTTTGTACATTGTTTTGGTTACACTTTTTACTATAAGTTGACTGATGTGTAGCTGAGTAAGTTGTATAAAATATATAATTGATAAGTTGAATGCTAACTGATATAACTTCGATCATCAAATAATAATTGTCATATTTTTATTTTATTTTTATTTCATTGTTGACTAATCTTATGTAGTTAACTTATGTTAAAAAATGAAACATTATTGTAATTTGTTACAGAGTTAGTAAATAAATGAATGTTAGATTCTGTGTAGAAACGTCCATTAAAATATTTGAGCATTAATGCAAAAGTCAGAGTTTTTAATTGATTAAAATGAACAGAATGAACATATGCAAAGAAATGAATAAACAGCATAGCTTTGCTTCTCAAGTCTAAAGTAATTTTGCAAAGAAAATCAGTGTTTTCCACCACTTCTTGATAGATTTATAATCATTTAATCTGTGAAAAAAATTAAATAAATAATTAAATAAATAAATAAAAATAATATATATATATATATATATGTATGTGTGTGTGTGTGTGTAAATAAAATATGGTAATATTTTGCAGTAATTTCTCATTTGCATGTATTAACATAAATGCCTTTTTTAAAACTATTTATTAAAGGAAATTAAGAAACATGTTCCTATCAGATTGCTTGTGAAAATTGGTACGTGTTAAAGTTAACATGAATTAAGGTTAGTTAATACTGTAGGTTTTCTTAACTTTATTGTAAATGATTAAATGCCATGCTGAAATTTTAGTTTTGAACTGATGCATTAAAATGAATCGTTTGAACTGATGCGAAGACATGAGTTGAGTTCTGATGCGTTTAAATAACACTGAAATATTTGTGATGTTTACATGAGTTTTATATACTTATCAAAACAATTGCAAATATATTGTAAGTATTGAATTTCTTCGGCTATAGAGCTGGACTACAGCCTTTATTAAAAGTGATGGGCAAATCCCATTGCAATATTCCCAATGATGCTTAGTCTAATATCAGGTGCAGATATGTTATGTACACATCTATATATAGCCAGCTATCTATGTGTATGTATATCTATCAGCCTGCCCCAACAGAGAGCCGCCATTGTTTACTGCTTTCTTGAGATCTGGCTCCATTTCTAGCCATCTGCCGCTGCTGCCTGCATTCGCTCTGCTGTAGGAACATAGAGTTTGCCATTGATCAAGACTTAGCAGAGTATATGTCCTGCAGAAAAAAGCGCCTCTTAAATCATAGGGTTGCTATAAAGCGGGCTGTGGAGGATAAGATTGATGACCTTGTCTCGGCGTAATGTCGAGGTGCTCGCTGACACTATACGATGAATAAGGCCAAGGTCCGGCTCTCCCAAAACCCCCACGTATCCCTGGTCTCCTGATCTCCATGACAATGTGTGTTGCTGTGCGGTTGCTATGGAGAGGCTGGGAATGTTTTGGGGCCCCTGTGTTTGTGTGTGCTGATGTGGAGTCGAGGGGGGCTCCCCCTGTTCGGGAAGGAGGGCAGCTGGGGTCTTTGTTATGATGGAGGGAGTGTTCTTCATGGGCAGAGAGGTTAAAGGCGTCGACACTTTAGACTAGTGCTTCACAGCTAGTTTTGGCTCGGGATGCAGATTTTACTTTGGACAACAACACTGTGTGACAAAATTGCACTGTGTGCAAAATTTCCCAAATACTGCCATTGGTGGAATGTTGATGTATACTCAAACACATCTGTTTTGAAACTGTGTCTTAGTTGGGGTTAACTTAGAAGGATCTGTCTCTATACCTACTAAATTGGGATAATGTTACCTTTATCAGTCAAAAAGTTACCTTGATCTACACAGACCCAACCAGTGTTGTTATTGTTAAAAAAAATATTCATGAAAATGAAATATAAGTTAATAATGCTAAAACTAATATAAATAAAAAATAAAAATATACAGTGAAAAATAAATTTAAATGCATGCAACAAAAGTTTGTATAAATGAAAAAAAAGTAATAATTGTCTCCCTCACTCTATATCTACCCATTTGGAATAAAATGAATATTTTAGCATGAGAAAATGACCATCAATTTTAAAATGAAACACTGAAATGCATTATAATGACCATGATTTGCACAGATCCAACAAGTGTTGTTAATTATTGTAAACTAAAGCTTTTGAAATCATTTTTGTTTATTAAAATAAAGCTAAAATAAATATAAACGCATGGGAAAAAATGTTACTAAATGAAATGCAGTAAAATTTCTAAAACCAAAACTGAACAGTGTCATATATTGAGATCTGTTACAGTGTTTTAAATTCGTTTTTATTTGAATTAGTTTATTTTTGAGTAATTTTGTTTTGCTTTTGGTATTAGTTTTTGTTATTTTTAAGTGTCTGTTGTTTTTTTAATTTTTATTTTGCTAGTCGTTTAGTTACATAAACATAAACTAAATTAATATTAGATGATTTAAGCTTTATATATATATATAATTTTATTAAAATTTAATTTAAAGTAACCAAATTTAGTTTTGGATTTAACTAACTATATTTGAAACTGAAATAAAAATGCTAACAAAACAAAATCTTAGTGCAATATTTTAGTATTATGAACTTTTTATATTCTAACACAGGACACAAGAATATTAATATTACTACCATGATGCAAGCGTGAAAGTTTTGCTTTAAGCATCTTTATGATTTCTTGCAGTCATTGACGCACTCTCTGCACAAACCATGTGTTTCTTCATTGTTAGTGTATTATCTTTGAGCGATATTTTATATATATTTTTAGTGTATGAGTAGATGGTTTGATGGTGAGGGGCTGGCACACAGCCGTCTGATTTGACTAGCAAAGTGACAAATACCTTTCCGGCAAAACAAAGCAGTGTTTGATTGGACACATGACCTTTAACATGAACAACAACCTCTATTTTAATCCTTGATAAGTCAGTTTATTTTGTTATCCTAATTGTACAAGATTATAGTGTTATTTGTATGTTATTGTTTATTACTCAATCACTGCTGGACTCATGCACATCCAGCGATGTGAGAAAACAGAGCAGGACGCGTCCCAAACAATGCATGGTTGCCAATAACCACTTACTGCGTTAATATAACATTGATCTGAAGTTCATTAATGTCACCCGTTCACAATTCAGAGTCATCAGGTTGACTGTTTGGAGAATTCACAAGGATGTCATACTTTCTTTGTTTTCAATATTTAAGTTACATAGCACATGATTATTATATGCATGTATTTTTATTCGACTCACAGCATAATTGTATTATGAAATAAAATCGCTCATGCAAACAGATTGTGCTTATAGCATCTATTATACATTTACTGATTTTTTTCTTTTATGCCACAAATCATTAGGATATTTAGTATGAATACATTTTGTAAATGTCCTACCATTAAAATGTCATTTTTAAGAACATCTGAACAGCTTTAAAGGTGAATTCTTTTTCTCTTTTTTCAGATTCCAGATATTCAAATAGTTGTATTTCAGCCAAATACTGTCCTATCCTAACAAGCCACGCATCAATGGGAACTCATTTCTTCAGCTTTCAGATTCAGATCACTTATGTCTGGTTTTCTGCATGTAGTTAGTTAGTTTTTTTTAATGTTTGAAATATATCGTACAAATCATCATGAGTGATGGTCAGAATGGCTGTCGAAGTTTTGAGTTCACCCTTAGAGTACCCTGAGCCTCCTTTCCTTTTCAGTTTTTTGCCTTCCTACCCCCCTTCCATTTTAGTCGCCATCCTCTTTGTTCCTTTTCCCTGCTTTTGTCCCGTCCCCATACACACTCCTGTCACCCTATCTCTAGTCCCACAATCCCCTGAACTCCCCCGGAACTCCTCCTTTCACCATGTCTTGCTCTTATAACCTCCTATCTGCTTAATGACCTCTGTCTCTCTCTCTGTCTGTCTGTCTGTCTCTCGCCCGCAGCGCCCATCGGGCCATACCCCCCTCCCCTGCAGCAGGTGTTCCAGGCGCCCCGCAGGCCGGGCATGGGCACCGTTGGCAAACCCATCAAGCTGCTTGCCAACTACTTTGAGGTGGAAATCCCAAAAATGGATGTGTACCACTATGAAGTGGACATTAAACCTGATAAGTGTCCTCGACGGGTCAACAGGTAAAAGCCCCTTCATCTCAAACATCCACAATTACTCCTAGGACTGTCATCAGTACCATGTATATGTGTGTATATATGTCAAGTATTTTTAATAGTGGAATACAGGAAACGTGGGGGGGTTTTATCAGTGAAAAAAAAAACTAAAATCATAGTCGTAGTTATTATTGTCAGTTTGGGATAGAATAAAGTTTTTGTTTAATGACATAAAATATAAATAATGGTTAAAAAAATAGAATTGTTGCCTTGGCAATTAAGTGAAATAAATATGTTTAAGAACTAAACTATAACACTACTGACTAAAATATATATTAATAAAAAAATAAAATATACAACCAAATGAAAAAATCTTTAAAAAATTTCTAAAATTAAAGCTCATTCTTTCCCCCCACATTATATCTGTAAAGTTACATTAAAAAATAATATTTATAAATAATATAAGGAGAAAATATTAGATAGAAGTGTATGTTTAAAACACACAACATTTAAAAATAATACTTTAGTAACTAGCTGATAAAAAATAATAATTTGAAGTACTAAAATTACTGAAATCGAAAATAATATAAAACTATAAAAATATAAAACTAAAATCTCATTCATTGTATCACTCTGAATTCTTCACACTATCAGCAAAACAAAATGTTAATTCTAAATAAGTTCAAATTTAGACTGATTTTGGCCGTATATTTGTCTCTTAGCCATCAAGACCTTTGAGTAAGCATTAAGTTTAGCTTTTGATTATGTAATATCTCTTGAAAGGCTTAGTCTTTCCTCCGTGTGAATGAAGATGACGTTTTCTCCTGTTATTAGCTGTTTCTCTATAATCATTGGAGTCAGTAGAATGCAGATTTGCATGGCTCTGTGACAAAAGCCAAAATATTTCCGTCACCTCAATTACATAAAGCGTGACCTAGAAAGAAGCCTCCTCGCGCTGTTCTTCCCTGAAAAGGTTTTTAGTATGAAATGTTGGTGTAGACGTGCACAGGCAGCGCTTGAGTTCATCCTGTAACTGTATTTTCAGTGCAACTAAGCTGTCTGCCTTCTGAGTTAAATACAACTTAAGCCTGGTTTATTCTCGACACGTCTGCACAAGCGTGAGGATGAGTGTGAATGTGACGTCATTGTGCCGTCACCAGTGCATGGGCACGTCTGAGCACCACAATCCCATCAGACCCTTAAACATCAAACACTTTCTGAAGCAGAATAGATGTTAATATTGTAATATTTGTCCGTTATACATGTATAAGTAGATACTCAGTGCATACAAGCACATATGACGGAGTTATCTGTTTTTGCAAATGAACTCTTCATATGTTCTTAAAACACTAAACATATATTTATATCATATGCATATAAGAACAACTGATGAGCTGTAGTGGATAACTTCACCGTGTAGTTAAAAAAACTACTTTTGTTTTCTTTAAGCAATAATTAAAAGCAGTTTTAAACTGCAGGTTTAACAAATTCATTAAAAAAAATACAATAAATGTATTAAAATAATAAAAAACTATCTAATTTATTATTATTATTATTCAATAGGTATTTTACATAACCAGTCAAATTTTTATAGATTTTTTTTTTTAATCATATATTTTTATTCAGCATTGACGCATATTAAATTGTTAAAAGGTGACAGCAAATACATTTCTAATAATTTACAAAAGAGATGTCCATCATGTGATACTGAAGACTGGAGTAATGATGCTAAAAATTCAGATGCGCATCACAGAAATAAATTACATTTTCAAATATATTGCAATAGTAAAGGGTTATTTTAAATTCTAATAATTTCTCGCAATATTTCCATTTTTACTGGATTTTTTAATGAATTTAATTGCAGTCTTGTTGTGGAATTATGTATAGTCAGGTCATCATTGCTGAACATGGCAGTCATGATCGTCTCTTAATTGTGACTCTTCACAGGGAGGTCGTGGAGTACATGGTCCAACATTTCAAACCGCAGCTCTTTGGGGACCGAAAGCCAGTGTATGATGGGAAGAAGAATATCTACACTGTTTTAGCACTACCTATAGGCAGCGAAAAGGTACGTTAAAGAACTGCCATATTCACAGCAAATAACGTTTAGTCTTAAAAGATTCACAATGCATGCGTAGTGATAACTGGGACTGAAACCGCTTTAGTTTACTTGAGTATCCGCACATTTTTAAGAAAAATCAGTGAGTCTCAAATCTAATTTTCAGGGTTTTGAGGAATCAGTTTATCTGTCAATCATCACTGGATAATCATCCATAAACACACATTATCAGATTATATGTGCCATGTTAGATTGATGTTTATGAAATATTGACGCATGACAACAAACAAGCATCCAAGCTTTGTTTTTGATTTTGTCTAAAGATTCAAAACACTCTCTTATTTTTGAACAAATCTTGATTCATTTTTGTGAATCGGTTCAGTGATTCAGTTCTAAAATTCTGATTTAATAATTAGTTTCAGAGCAACATGATTTTTTTTTTCTAGCCTTGATTGTAATTTATGCATTTGCAGTTAATCCTGTTTCATGCCGTTCTCATTCTGGGCCTCTCGTCTGATGTTATAGGTTGATTTCGAGGTGACCATCCCTGGCGAGGGGAAGGATCGCATCTTTAAAGTGTCCATTCGCTGGCTGGCCAAGGTGTCATGGCGGCTGCTGCAGGAGACGCTGGTCAGTGGACGTCTGCAGGTCCCGCTGGACTCTGTCCAAGCCCTCGATGTGGCCATGAGACACCTGGCCTCCATGAGGTATGCTGCTCACGAACAGTTTATCTCAGTGCCATCAATCTTGAATTGTAGTACGTAATGTGAAGTATATTCTTTTAGTATAGTTGAGATTAATATTTAGAATGAATCATTTTTTGATTTTACTGTTTTTATATTTTAATTTAAAAGTTTCTTTAATTTTGTTGTATTTGTCTCTTTTTCTTTAAGATGTTTTTATTCGTAATAATAAATAAAATTGTATAATAAATTGTGTATTTCTGTATAAGTTAAACCAAAGGAAAATGTTGCCTGGCTAACTGAACTAAAACAAGTTTAAAAAATTGATTGATTTCAAATATCAAAATTATTATTTTTTTTAAGGTTCTAGTTGACTAATAGTTTTAAAATGTGAATCAATTGTTTCGGTTAAGAAAATATTTTACATGTAAAATATGAAATGGATCATAATTTAGAAAAAGGTTTCATTAAATTTATGTATAATATAAATGCATTAAATTACTGTAAATGCATTAAATAAGTCATGGAAAACCTAAAAAAAATAACAGGAAATTTTATTACTGTTATTTCTAGACCAAGAAAACCCATGTAAATAAATTAAATAATATGTATTATTTATTATTTATTTATTTTTGGCACATTGCGCTGTTATACTCCAAGTATCCTATATTTAATGCTTACTTTAAACATTTAATATGTTATCTTTAGTTTATTTGGTGCAATAAGCAATCTTAAGTAGTTTGTCTTTTTCTTTTATAACCTAAGACGCATTTAAAGAAACAATTAACATAATCATACAAATGCACTTATTCTGTCATATTTACTCACCTTTGAAAAGTTCCAAAACGGTATGAATTTCTTTGTTCTGCCGAACACAATTAGAAAGTTTTTAACTAGGATGTTTTGAGTCACTGTTGTCTTTCTTAGTCAGTGGTGATTACTTTCTAAACAGTCTAAAAATGTTCCCCTTTTCTTGCCCTATGTTAACTCTTGTGCCCGTCCCGTCTGCAGGTACACCCCAGTGGGCCGTTCTTTCTTTTCCCCTCCCGAAGGCTACTATCATCCTCTGGGTGGAGGCAGAGAGGTGTGGTTCGGCTTCCATCAGTCTGTCCGGCCGGCCATGTGGAAGATGATGCTCAACATTGATGGTATGACAGACATCTTTTATCTCTTAATTACTCATTCTGCTTAAATGCACACTGTATATACATTAAACCCCTCGATTTCCGCTGCCTTCAGTATCTGCGACAGCCTTTTACAAAGCTCAGCCTGTCATTGAGTTCATGTGTGAAGTTCTGGACATCCGCAACATCGACGAGCAGCCGAAGACGCTTACCGACTCGCAAAGGGTCCGCTTCACCAAGGAGATCAAAGGTGGGTTTCTGAATGCCTTAGCAACGTTCTGGCAACCAATACTAAGAACACTGTTAGGGACAACCGTTAGAGAGTGTAAAGTGTGTATAAGGGTTAATCGATACTCAAAAGTGACATTGCATTCACGCTTTGGGAGGATTTCAGCACAGCAGAGAAAGCAATACATAAAACTGACTTTAAATAAAAATGTCTGTCAATATTTTTTCAACCGGCTGCAGCACACTTATTCACAACAGAAGGATAAACTGCAGTAAAATTTGTCAATAGATTTAAAATTCTGCCACTTTTTTTAGATGCAAAATATTAAAAATAAATGTATATATATATACTGTATATAAATATAAATATAAATTATATATATATTTTTAATGTTAAATAAAACTAATATATAATATTATATTCTGATTAATATTATTATAAAACAAAATTCTAGTGTTTAAAAAAAAACATATAAAATGCATATATTGTAATAGATTTTAATATTTATTTACATTAAATTAAGTTTTATTAATTAGTTTTATTAGACACCATTTTTGTTGATGATATTTCCTGATTTTTTTATTTAGGTAAAAGCTACTTTTTAAGTCATGTTTACATTTTACATTTACAAGTTCTACCAGACATGTGGAAATCGCATACATGAAAACTGATAAATATCCATATAGAGTGTGTATGAGTAGATGTCATATTACTTTCCCAAACACAGGAAATAAAACTACACTGCAGTTGCTCACTACACGTGCGTAGCGAACAGAAAGACCTGGACTGAAAATTTCATTATGAATGTGTTCCATTACGCCTCTAATAGTTTGAGATGAAGTATCAGGTGAAGTCACTGGATGATCTCAGCCTCCTGCCTTGGCTTTGTCTTGTGATTTATTTGCTGAAGTGGATTAGATGAGTCATTTTGATATCATGCTTTTAAATCGATTTAAATATCTAATGATGCAATCCTGAATTCGGACCATCTTCATGCATTCCAAGAGGAACTGTTGTGGATCAGGCCATTCATTTTAGTCTAGCGCTGAAGACTGTAATTACTGCTGTGGCTGGAAGTGGAGCCCGGTTTATTTACTTAACGCTGCTGAAATGGTGCTGGATCCAGTGTTTCCCACAGGATTTTAAGAGACTTGTGGCGGCACGTGACGTCACATTAATTAGCATACACATGTGACGTCATTGCGTCAGTTTGCGTTTAGATTCTGTCGCATACTTTAATACAACTGAATGCCCAATAAAGCTGTTCACATTATATTTTCTGTTGTCATACATAACAAATATAAATAGTAAACATTAAAACTACACAGGAATCACTCTCAGTGTACTCCTTAAAGCCTGATTTATTATCGCGACATCGTCTGATAAAATCAGCATA
>JAUCNO010000236.1:190314-224046 GCA_032353835.1 Enteromius viviparus
TCAGACCTCCACCATGATCAAAGCCACAGCACGATCAGCACCAGACAGACAGGAGGAGATCAGCAGACTGGTGAGTGCTGACCTCTAGTGTGCTCGCCAGCTTCACATGCAGTGAGCACTAGCTAGTGCATTGTTGTCATGGTTACATAGCCAGAGGATTTTTACTCATAGGATAATATAGTGCAGAAAGAACACAGCTAAAAAAAAAAGAAAGAAATTCATGTTTTTCAGCTTTTTCAACAGTTCCACATAGTTTTGCAATCAAAGAAAACCTTGTTTTAACCATTGTTACCAAATAGATCAACTAAATATATATTTCCAATATTAGTAATTTGTCACATTGGAAAATCACAGCATTTGCAAATGACAGAAAACAGCATCTTTTAAAAGAATGATCAAGAATTTTCAAACTGCTGGGTGTTTCTCAATCATGCAATCAAAATGATCCTCCTGACCTAACCCCGCCCCTAAACCTACCGTCAGCCAATCAGGAAACATGGTGTAAAAACGCCCCGATCTGGAAACTCCTATTACTTTCCTTCAGTCACTTGTAGTCTGTGTTTTCACTGTTAAACGCTCGGGGAGTGCTGTTACACCTCTCCTGAATGAATCTGCCGATCTAAAACACAGATATGAGGAAACGAGTGATCTCGTATGAGCATACGCATATAAAAAATAATGAGATTATTAGCAGTTACTGCATATAAATGAAAACTGCCTAATGTTGCAGAGGGAAATGTCAATCCAGAAAGTGCTGAAGGCCCGTGCAAGCTGACGGAAGCCATCTACTGTATCTTTGCTTTGATAATATTACTGAATATGATATTATTCGATAGAAAATGTGACGTGTTGATGAAAAAACTATGCCTGAAGGTAGAATAAATAAGCTAGGCTTTTTCAAGAGTTCGCACTTCCTCATTTAATCATAAAAATGTTAGCGAATTGCGGAGGATGAAAAAAAAAAACAATAGATGCGGAAGGGGAGGAGATGGGTCTACTTATAGTGGGATGGATGGATCTGATTGGCTGGTGAGATGATTGGACAATGTGATTTCTTAAAACTCGTTTAGAGAAACATCACTTGTTTAAAAGCAGAAGGTCTTTTTTTTTAAGTATTGCATGTTTAGATATTCATACAACAAAATATTAAGAGGTCATGAAATTATAGTGAAAACCAGCAAAAACACTGGGTGTGGTTGGCAGCTTTTTTCAAAAACGCTAAGTGTTAAAAAAAACAAAAAAAAACTGTGGATGCAAGAACTTGGCAAAAAAAATATGGCAACAGCATTTTAAGTTTGCAGATTAAATATCTAGTAAGAAAATATGTAATGGTTTTAATACACACCAAATTACTTCAAACTTATAAGCGCATCTCAGCCTCTCTCCAATTCCTATCACAGATATGACTTTGATCTGTGCCTTAAAAACGGCTTCTCATTTTCACTTCTTAAAATAGTTTAATTCTCCTGAATTCCTAAATGAAGCCTTCACAGAATCAAACCAGAACCGAATGCACTAATTCTGTTTCTCATCTTTAGTAAATATAAAATAAAACCCCTGCTGACAAAAAAATGCACTTCCATAGTCAGTGCTTGCTGCTTTAATGTTCACAAAGGTGATGGTTTTCCACATTTGTTGGTTTGTTTTCTTGCACTTGGTCCAGAATCATCCTAATATAAAGTTTGTGGTCTAGGAATCAGCTATCAGAATAAAGATGAGCATGAAGTGACATCATCATTTCCAGGTGGCGTGATCTGTGATCATCAGTCTGGAGTCATGCTGAGACCATTTGTCATGCTTTACACTGTTTTTTACAGAATATGAGAAATAAATGAGCCTCACTGATCACGCTCAAATTACAAACCGCTTTATCACTCAGATCAGGGAACGAGATTGTTTTGAGCTTTGAACAATTTCCAAAAAGTCACTAAAAACTTAAGTTGAGGTTTACTTTTTTTAATGCACGTTTTTGGTCTTTCTGTTTGCTGTTCAGTAGTGTACGCTACCCTAAAAATACGTTACAAGTTTTTGTAATCTTTTGTGAAAATGCAATAAATTGCTCTGCCTCTAACAGTACTTAATCAAGCCGACTTGTCAACCATTCTGATCTGGGATGCCCAATTTTCAAACTAGTGCCTATAAAATTAAGACTTTTTTTTGTCTTCTTCTCAATCAGAAAAGATGCACATTAAAAAACTGTATCATTATCTTCACTGTCTTGCATTTCTTTTTTTCTTTTCTGTTCAGATGAAGAACGCTAACTTTAATCTGGATCCCTACATTCAAGAGTTTGGAATCAAGGTGAAGGACGACATGGCCGAGGTGACGGGGAGAGTCCTTCCCGCTCCCATCCTGCAGTACGGCGGTCGGGTAAGATCTGGAATAGTGCTGCTAACACCAAGATTTTGGGTTCAATTCCCAGGTAATAGAATCATGATGATAAAATATTAACCAGCGCATGAATACTGAAGTAATGATGCTGAGAATTCAGCTTTGCATCACAGAAATAAATAAAATCTTAATGTATATTAAAATGTTGTTTTACATTTTAATTTTGAGCAAATAAGTGCAGCCTCGGTGAACATAAGACACTCCTTTTAAAATCATTCAAAGTCTTGGTGATCCCAAACTTTTGACTGGTAGTGACTTTAGATAAAAGCACGTCCAGCGCTGCTTCATCATCACGTCCAGTGTGAGATTTCTAAATTCTCTCTCTTTCTGCCGTGAACAGAACCGTGCCATTGCGACTCCTAACCAGGGTGTGTGGGATATGAGGGGAAAGCAGTTCTACAACGGCATCGAGATCAAAGTCTGGGCCATCGCTTGCTTCGCTCCACAGAAACAGTGTCGGGAAGAGGTGCTGAAGTAAGGAAACCCACGTATAGTACACAATCAAACCCATTTCTTAACCTCTCATGCAGGTTTACTACCAACTCTCACATCTGTTCAGCATTATTTGATGCTGACTTGCATCGCTCTGGTGTTTTTTTTGTTTTTTTTCAAAGCTACTGTTTATGTTCTTTGTTAATGTTTTATAGTTCTTCTTTGATCATTTTTAGCATTCAGGTTGCTTGTTGGCCTAAAAGTCCACATGTGCATTTTTTGCCATTTTTTCCCTGTATATCATAGCTTCTTGCACACATATAAATGGAGAAAAAACAACTATGAAACTTATTTGCCGTTTGATTTATGCCACTTTGAAATGTAGTTTTTAATCTAATACATACACTACCATTCAAAGGTTTGTAGGCAGGGAGATTCTTGATATTTTAATTATATTTAGCTAAATAAGTATATACTTTATGGATTTCGAGTAGCATTTCCACATGTGTAGTTCCTGAAAGACTGATGTAGCTGCATGCATGAAATTGAAGACATTGATATTTAATATTTTTATTAAAATCAAAGCTCAATGGATTACTGTTTACAAATGATAAAATTAAGACATAAAATAATCTGAATTTTCTGTAAAAACTGGCTGTAAATATTTTTTACTTGATTAGGGATTTATTTTACAGTGTAATTATAAAAAAATGTTTAGTGTTATTTTTATATTGAATCTGTTTTATTTTTATATGTTCAGCTTTAATTTGAATTTTTATTAGTTTTTTTTTTTTTCTTTTTTTTTAACATTACTAAATTAAAATCCCCAAACTTTTAGTAGCTAGCTGAAGTGAAAGGTTTTACTTCGTTGTGATTTATTTCAGTTAGTGATTACTTTATTTCAAGCCACAAAAATGCTTTTTATGCTTTCAGTTTTAGTTTTAATTACCTGTCATAACCCCGTTTCTTATTTTGTTTGATATAAGATAGGAGTTTGATATGACCAGCATCATTATCTCTGTTCAAAGTATCCTGAAAGAAATTAAAAATATAAATTTTAAATACATAGCAGTTATCATAGTGATTAATTATTTATTCTTTTTTTTTTTTAACAACTCCTGGGGGGGAAAAAATTATGAAAAAAATAAAATCTTATACATAATTCAAATGCTGTTCTTTTAAAACTTTTGTTTATTGTGTCCTAAAATAAATATTTTAAACAGCAACAACAAAAAATGCTATTAAGCACCTCGAAATTGATAATTATTAATAATGTTTCTTGATAATAAATCAGCTACGAAAACTTTGTTGTTAATGTGAAGATCTCTTCCTCAGAAACTTTACGGACCAGCTGCGTAAGATCTCAAAGGATGCTGGGATGCCGATCCAGGGTCAGCCGTGTTTCTGTAAGTACGCACAGGGAGCTGACAGCGTTGAGCCCATGTTCAGACACCTGAAGAACACCTACTCCGGACTGCAGCTCATCATCGTCATCCTGCCTGGAAAAACACCCGTCTACGGTAAGAGCGGCACACACACAGCAGACCTGACACCTCCTGCCAGACGCCCTCAGACTAACCTACACACCTTTGATCTGTGCAGCGGAGGTCAAGCGCGTGGGAGACACTCTTCTAGGAATGGCCACTCAGTGTGTTCAGGTGAAGAACGTGGTGAAGACCTCGCCTCAGACGCTCTCCAACCTCTGCCTCAAAATCAACGTCAAACTCGGCGGCATCAACAACATCCTGGTTCCGCATCAGCGGTGAGAGCGTGACTGAAGTCTCCCTGAATGTGTTTAGATTTTTTTAAAGAAGTCTCTTATTATGTGATAAAAAACATAAAAAACGGTAACATTATAAAGTGCTCCTATTATGGATTATGAAAGGTTCATATTTTGGTCTTGGGCGTCCCAAACAACAGGTTGACATGCATTGACAAGGTCAAAAAATGCTTTCATTTTCTTATAATGTACTTTTATTATCACCTTATTTACTCAATGATTCCTAATCCTATACTATACGTTCATCCATTCATTTTTGCAAACAGGTTGATTTCATTTAAAGCAGTGTTAGAGAGCTTTTAATGCTCCAAAAGCAGCACCTAGTGGTAAAGAATAAATTAGCATTTTCATTCAGACCAATGCAAAGAGACCAACAAGTGGGCGGCAATATGCAGATGTGGCTTAGGATTTGTTTTAAAACGACTCGTTTGAATGATTCAGAGTTGACTCCTCCTCATTCTTGTTCAAAAGCTTTTAACTGGTGGTGTAGCTTGAGCGTGAACACTTTATCTGAATCTTTTCACAGGTCGGCAGTGTTCCAGCAGCCCGTGATCTTCCTCGGAGCAGATGTCACTCACCCGCCGGCTGGTGATGGGAAGAAGCCGTCTATTACTGCTGTGAGCACATCACACACTTTCAGCTGCTCTCATCAAGTCACCTGTGCATTTTGAATGAGATTTTAACTTAAGTTGGGCTGAGAAGTTTGTGCTCTTTTTAACTGCTGTTTAGAGGCAGAAATCCGGTTGACTACCTCAACTCAAATATTACATTCAGTTCCAAACGGCACATGATTTGAAAAGTTTTATATAGATTTTTACAAAAAACCTGTTATGTAAAAAAGTCTTATTTTCGTATTATCTATACGCTTTCATGTTCATAACATAGTATAGTATCATGTAAACATTTTTAATAAAAATATATCCAGTTTATACAACAATAAGAATCTGACATCAAAAAGAAAGAATGCAGATTATAGCAAATAAATGAGGGGGGAAAAGCACCAATTTTAAGATTTAAAAAAAATAACAATAATAATCTTTTATTCAGCAAGTATGCATTAGATTGATCAAAAGCATGAAGACATGTCTAATGTTAAAAAAGGTTTATCTTTCAAATAACTTCTGCTCTTATCAACTTTTTACTTATTAAAGAATCCCGAAAGATAACACGTATCATATCATGTTTCCTGAGCAGCAAATCAGCATATTACAATCATTTTTGAAGAATCATATGACCCTGAAGACTGGAGTAATGATGTTATAAATTCAGCTTTGCATCTCAAGAATAAATTGCATTTTAAGATATATATATATATAATATCTTAAAATGCATCTTAAAATGCAATTTATTCTATATATATATATATATATATAGTATTTATTTTAAATTCTTATACAATTCTCTATATTATATTTTTGATCAAACAAATGCAGCTTTTATTACCAGAAAGTCTTTCTTCAAAAGTAAAAATAAATCTTAAAGACAATAAAAAAATTTAAATACAGACACACACACACACACACACACACATATATATTGGTGTATTTTTCTATTTTGGTTTTGCGTTTTCTATTTTAAGTTTTTTTTTTTTTTTATCAGCTAGAAATCACTTTTTGTCGGTGCAAACTCCAAAACATCATGGAAATGAATTTGTCAAAAGGTGTGTCCTCTTGTCTACTGCCTGCTGTAGTTATTGTTGACAAAGCTTAAGTAGTGCCTGTACCAGCAATGGGTCTATGTTTATGCACGTCCTTGTAATTCATGCCATATTTATGATTATACACTGCCTAATTCAATTTACATTCTTTTTAAAGCTAGAAGTACAAAAGCTAAAGAATAGTGTACTCAAGCAGCTTTCTTGAATGGACCAGTCATCAGATGTGTTATATAACGAGAGCAGCTTTTACTGATCCAGGACATAATGAAGTTATATAAATGTAACGCAGCTCTCTGTAAACCCAACCTGAGCCGAAACCCACTTGATTTGAGTCTCAAACCAGAAGGCAGTAATTAGCAGCCTGCCGCTCTTTGTGGCCGAGTGCCGCCCAGTTTGCTGTACTTAGCACCGCTGATGGCTCCAGTAGTGGCTCAGAGCACGGGCCGAGTGAAAGGGAGGACGAGCTGGAGGCGGGGAGCACAGGATGGGAGCTTTGAAAAGGGAAAATGGCTCGACGGTGACTCACAGGAAATGATGTCACATCCCGCCCTGCACATGCAACCACTTGTAAGCATGTACTCTTTTGGTGGTTGCCAAGCGATGCTGACAAAGGGCTGAGTCACGCATTTGCAGAGGCTGGAGATGAAGAGGGTTTCTGTAGGGAGCGTGAGGTGAAGTGCTGACGACAGCCGGGTGATGATCGTTCGCTTTTCTGCAGCTAGAGGGCAGCAGATTTCTGTACCTTCACATTACTTTTGTGGTGTTTGAATTCTTTCACTGATTCTGACATGCATGATATTTTTACTTTGTTTACATTTAAAACAGCTGCGTCGTGTTCTTCCTTGTGTAGTTTATTTTTTAGCATTCTGGTTGGTTGCTAGGTAAAAAAAAAAAATCCATCCCACATTTGCCACATCTGGCAACCCTTTCATAATGGGTCGGAAACAGCATCAATACCTTTTTTTGTGCCACATATATTTACAAATTTATAATTGACATTTGTGACTCTGGACCTCAAAATGAGTCAATTTTTCTAAATTGAGATTTATGCTTTACCCAAAAGCTAAATAAATAGATTTCCATTGATGGTTGGTTTGTTTGGATAGAGTAATATTGGGGAGAGATACTGCTATTTGTAAATCTGGAAGCTGAGGATGCAAAAAAAAATAATCAAAATATTGAGAAAATATTTAAAGTTTTACAAATGAAGCTCTTAGCAATGCATATTATTAATCAAAAATGACGTTTTGATACATTTGAGGTCATGGAACATGATCTTAACATCCCTAATAATTTTTGGCATAAAAGAAAAATCATTAATTGAACTATACAATGTATTTGGCTATTGCTACAAATAAACCTGCGCTACCTAAGATTGTTTTGTGTTGCAGGTTCACATTTAATTTCTAGTCTGATAATTACACTGCCATTCAAAGGTTTAGGGTTGGTGGGAGTTTTAATTACCACTGATGCATTAAGTTGACATTTATAATGATTTATTTATAATCAAATAAATGCTGTTTTTCAGACATTCTATTTATCAAAGAATGCTGAAAATAAAATCACAAAATTAATTCAATGGCTGTTTTTTAACATTAATAATAATCAGAAATATTTCTTGAGCAGCAAATCAGCATATTAGGGTGATTTCTGACGGATCATGGGACACTGAAGACTAAATAATAATGATTGAATGATAAATAAATTATATTTCATTATATATCACAACTTATTTTAAATTGTAACAATGTTACACAATTTCATTAAATAATGTCATAAAATAAATGAATGAGATCTTACCGAGGCCGAACACTTCATATCTGATCAACGTCTAAATACTCATATTCTAATTACTTAGAATTTTTCATGATTTTTATTGAGCCTCATTGTTAATGCAGTGTGCTATTATAATGTATCATCTGTGTAGGTGGTGGGCAGCATGGACGCTCATCCCAGCAGGTACTGCGCTACAGTACGAGTACAGCGGCCCAGACAGGAGATTATTGAAGACCTGTCATACATGGTGCGAGAATTACTCATCCAGTTCTACAAGTCCACTCGCTTCAAACCCACCAGAATCATCTTCTACAGGGACGGCGTACCAGAAGGACAGTTACCACAAGTAAGCACTGTTATGGTTCATTCAGATGTCTCTTCTGCTCACCAAGGCTTCATTTAATTGATTAAAAATGCTGTCAAATTGTGAAATATTATTACAGTTTAAGATAGCTGTTAGCTATTTGATTATCTGGTAAAATGTAGATTCTTGTGAATAAAGCTGTATTTTCAGCATCATTTCTCCAGTCTGCAGTGACACGTGATCCTTCAGAATAAGCATTTCTGATTATTGAAAACTGCCGTGCTGCTTTATATCCTTGTGGAAACCTTGATTCTTTGATATCAGCATTTATTTGAAACAAAAAGCTTTTGTAGTGTGATAAATGTTGTCCTTGTGTAGATCCTGCACTACGAGCTGTTGGCCATCCGAGACGCCTGCATCAAGCTGGAGAAGGACTACCAGCCGGGCATCACCTACATAGTAGTGCAGAAGCGCCACCACACCCGCCTTTTCTGCGCTGATAAATCTGAAAGAGTAAGTCTGAAAAAAGTGTAGCACACTGGTTATTTTGGTATCATTGATTTATTATTATGTGCTGTCAAACAATTAGTTGCAATTAATCTCATCAAAAGTAAAAGTTTTTGTATACATAATATGTGTGTGCTGTGTAGATTTATTATGTATATATAAATACAAACACTTTTATGTTATATGTTTATATATTAAATATATTTATGTAGAATATAAAATTTAAATATATACATGTAAATATTAAAAAATATATATATATAGTGTATGTATGTGTTTAAATAAATAATACAGTATCTATCCATCAAAATACAGTATTGCTTACAACATGTAACTTTAATCTTTTAACAGCCCTATATTATGTTGAATTTGTTTTATTTCAGTTTTTATTTGCTTTAGTATTTTTGTTTTGCCATTTTATTCATTTTGTATGTCTGCATAGTATTTATTAGGTTTTGTTAGGTAGTGTTGTTGCCTCCACAACTAGTTAAAATAGCACTTTAAGTGAAGTCAACAAAAATAATTAAGTTTGCGTGTTTGTTAGGTTTTACGGTGTGAAATAAATGTCCAATTCAACTTTTTTTTCAAATTTCAAATTTTGTTTTTAATTTTCAAATTTTAGTACTTCATCTTTGAAAGTAAATGAGAAATAATGCCTTGTCATGACTCTATATCTATTTATTTATTTACTTATTTATTTATTATTATTTTAAATGTTTATATATATATATATATATATATATAATTTATGTATATTTATGTAGTTTAGCTTAATTTGGCAGTTTCATTCTAACCCATGTGTTTTTGCTCAGATCGGGAAGAGTGGGAACATTCCCGCAGGAACTACGGTTGACACCAGCATCACGCATCCGTTCGAGTTTGATTTCTATCTGTGCAGTCACGCAGGTATTCAGGTGAGCTTACAGACTCCACGCAAACAATCATTGATAGCTGTGTGCCTGTGATAGTGGTGTGACTTTCTGTGGTCCTCGTCTCAGGGCACCAGCCGACCCTCACACTACTACGTCCTGTGGGACGACAATCGCTTTACGGCTGACGAGCTGCAGATTCTCACCTACCAGCTGTGCCACACATACGTGCGCTGCACCCGCTCCGTCTCCATCCCAGCGCCTGCGTACTACGCCAGACTCGTGGCTTTCCGTGCCCGATACCATCTGGTGGATAAAGAGCATGACAGGTGAGGCCAAGATCATGAGCATCTGTAGTTTAAATCTTAAAACGCTTTAGCTACTGTATATAACTCTAGCAAGTTGCCTTGCTGCCTACTTAGAAAACTACATTCTTCTTCTGTTTCTCCATATCTACTAGATCAGGGGTTCCCAAAATTTGTCAGCCAAACCCCTTAGACATTAAAAATTATTTGAAGTATCCTCTGAACTAATGTTAATTAATGAACTACTTACTCTTTATATTTATTTATTTATTTATTTATTTATTTATTTATTTATATAATGCATTTATTAACTGCAATTTGTAATACTAATATAATATTAATGATTGCAAAATTTATATATTGGGACTTTTATTTGTGAAATCTTTCAGTATTGAATAAATATGAATTGTTTATAATTGTTTATAAACTTTACACGCCATTTATTTATTGAGCTTTTTACAGTGCATTCTGGGCTTGCCTCTTCTAAAAGGATACATGCAATTCTTACAGTTTTCATTAGGATTTATAAAATAAACACAAAAAACCCTACAAAGCCTGAGCAGGGCAAGTGTACACGCTAAATGTATTAATATAGTAGATTTTATAAACAATGGTAATTCAAAGTGCTTTATATGGAAGGGATTTAAAAAATAACTGTAAAATATGCATGAACAATTATAATAATATACAAAACAGATTTAAAATCTGATAAAAACAAAAAGGAAAAGACAAGAATGCATAAATAAGATGAAACGATGCCAAAAATGCTGTTTATGCAGGTTTTAGAACAAAGCTTTTAATCTTTTCTGCTTTTTATGTATTTGATGAAAAAGAACAATTGATAAATACAGACAGTAAAATTGTGGTATATTATTATAATTTAAAATCATAATTTTGTATTTGAATATGTTGTAAAGTTTAATTTATTCCTGTGCTCAAAGCTGTATTTTCAGCACCATTGCTCCAGTCTTCAGTGTCACATGATCCTTTTAGAAATCGTTCTAGTATGCTGATTTGCTGCTCAAGAAACTTAATGCTGAAAACAGTTGTGCTGCTCAACATTTTTGTGCAAATGCATTTATTTGAAATATTTGAATGCTCTAATGCGTATCAGTTCTGAAGTCAATCTTTATCTGGTCTCTGTGTTGGTAGCGGGGAAGGCAGTCACGTCTCTGGACAGAGTAACGGTCGGGATCCTCAGGCTCTGGCCAAAGCGGTGCAGATTCACCACGACACCCTGAGGACCATGTACTTTGCCTAAGCAAACCTTTGCCAGTTCACCGGGTGCTACCAGTCCCACAAAAACCACAGAAATTGACGTGAAGTCTCACACTTTGGGTTTCCTTGAATCTGGCTGAACTATGCTCTTTTTTTTTTATTATTATTATTATTTTTTTTTTTATTTAATTGTTTATTACTGTATACTACTTTCGCACTCCCATATGTATGTATGTATGTATGCAATACTGAGGGAAGGAACGCAGACGAAGCTGTCGTTTTGTATGCCACCACAAAGCTGCCTCTTAACCTGACACCAGAGCTCAAACGCCCGAAGTGGAGGAATCGCTGTTACTTCCTTTGGCATTATTTTTATTGTTGTGAAAGTTTCTTTTTACATTTATTTTTGTGAATGACATGGTACATTAGCACTTAGTTTTAGTCGCAAGGCACCGCGAGCCCAGAAGAAGCGCGGGCAGTGATCGACTGTAGCAGAAGCCGCAGGTGTCTCGGATTGATTTTAGACTCGCCGTTAGTTAAGAGAGTGGCCGAATTAGTGTAACGATAGATGGACCACTGAGTGCATCGCAGCATTTGCACTCTCACATCAGCATGACACCGAAACCAGCATTACGCACCAGCCAAACTCCATGCCAACCGGTGAAAAAAGGCCCTCGTCTGTAGAACGTGCAGTTTACTTGCACTTAAAGAAATTATGATTTTGCTCGCTTCTTTTTTTTACTTCCAGTGCACATAAATCTTCCTGAACTGACAGGAACAGTTCACCCAAGAATGATGATTTTTAAAATAACGTATGCACTCTTGTGTCATTGCAATTTTTTTTTTTCTCCCATAATTTATAATGTGTCGTAAAACTAGTCTGCATGTTATAATTTTGGAAGTCATATTTGAGATTTTTTCACTGCTGTCAGGCGATTAATCAAGATTTATTGCATCAAAGTTTTTATTTACGTGATATATGTGTGTGTACTGTGGATATTTATTTTGAATATACACACACATACAGCATATGTTTTAAAAAATATTTACATGTATTTACATGTATATATTTCTTATTCATAACATTTAGATTATATATATATTAACATGTATAAAACATTTTTTTTACATTTATACATGCATGTTTATGTGTTTATATACACATAAAAAAACACAGTACACAGACATTTTCTTTTGAATGTGATTAATCGTTTGACAGCAGATTGAGAGCTGCAATCAGTTAACAATCACTTAATTTTGGTTTGTTTCTTATATAAATGTAGTATTTGAATTCAGAAGACTTGGAAGACAGTATTTTTATGGTGGCATAAATGACCATACATCATTTGTTGTGTAGAAAACAGAAAAATGTGTGTAATATACATGTTCATTTGCAAAAACAGTTTTTTCATTGTGCAATTAATCTGATTGGTTTGATTAGATTAAAAAAGAACTAAAAATAGCTAACTAGAACAATTAAAACAAAAAAACATGATAACGGAATACAAAAAAAAATCTGTTTTTTCAAATGAACTCTTCACACACTTCCTTTCCATTTTTGGGTGAACTTTTCCTTTAAACTGTTTCTTCCACTGGCCTCTGTACATGAAGCAATACAAGGTCATAAAGAACACCGCACCTCATTTTAAAGATGATAGAAGAGAATGAGATGCCAGGAGCTGGAACAAAGCAGGAATAGCTGTTTGTATATAGTGAGCCTGTCCTCTCTCCCACACGGGCTCACGAAGGCCGTTGAGTCGCATAACTACACGTCATAGCCGTTCTGCATTGTTTTCAAACGTGCCGTTGGTAACACTGCCACATTCCCTTCCCAACAAGCACATTTAACACTTGCCAGTATCATTGCACCTTTTTGCCCTCGCCTGACGCCCGTCGGTGCGGCGAGCATGTGGGCATGCCGGAAAACGCCTTTTCCACAGGTTAGGGGAGCATTATGCCATGTAGTCATGTCATACGGTGGATGTATGAAATGCATGTTTGTTGTAACTGGAGCCTCTTAGTAATCATATTAAGACTGAGCCTGTACTAACTTTTGATGCCATACTTTCTCACCCGTTTGCCTTCAAATGAAAAAGCTGTCATTACCAATCTGAATCTTTTTTCTTCCACAGCTGCATACAAGTGAACGAATAATGACAGAGTTTTCATTTTTTGGTGAACCTTCCCTTTAAGGAAACCTTTTACAGCTCTAAAAAGTGGCTACGAGTCTCCACAAGGTGGTATTGTTGAAAGACTCGCCTCAAAGCACCTAAAACGGTTTGCTGAAATTCAAAGGGATTTTAATGTTTTATTTTAACTCACGTTTATGAAATGTATACAAAGACATGCCTTTATATATTAGGTTTTACCAAGCCAACGAGGTGATTTTTATTGATTCCCGCTGTACAATATTGATCCGGTCTGTCCTAGACTAAATATTCTGATGCAGTACTTGACTCTCAGAAGCCACAGCACCTCATGGCTGATGGAGAAGAAGATGGAGTAATTGGAGAGTGAACTTCACCCGACCTCAATGTTTAAGCAATATTAAGCCACTGATAAAGAACAGTCCGTATCATAGCACTTCCCAGTAGATTCAATGAATGAACACATAAGCAAGTCATTTTGGCTCTGTATGTAATAGTGAGAGGACTTTGTTCGGGACGATTATTTTTTAAAGAAAATAAAAGTTGTTTTTTATTAAATCCTGTGTTGAGTCCTGTTTTCAGATGTGAGAGGGCTGGAGTTGAAATATACAACTGTATTTCATTATTTACTCATTTTTGCAGTGACTTTTGTCCATCGCTGGATGAATCATGGGTATCATTTGTTATTCATGCATCTAACTCTATTGATCTAGCATGCATTTACAAACCATTTACTTCCAAAACACAACATTTTAAACAGAAACCAGATTTCAAATTGAAAAAGCAAGCTTTTGATAAATGATGACACTGTTTTTCTTTGGAATAACATGCATGCTTAATTAGCCCAGGAAAGTGATTGTGGTAGATTTTGATTTCATAATTGGTTTCATTGTAAAATCTCTCTTTATCATCTATTCTGTTTTATTAAATGCATACCATAATTCATACTGTACATAATTCACATTATCAGCATTCATTCCTACATAAGTTATTGCACTGAACTGAATGCTACAGTTTATGTAATAATGGTTTTACGAAGGATTTTATGAAGATGAATGAGGTTTAATAAGTAACTTATCTTTTGTGGGTTATTAAATTGGTTAAGATAAATAATCCATGTTATTGGTTTTACAAACATCCTTTAACTTATGTGTAACCAAGAAAAAAAACATTTTTGAACAATTAAAAAATTGTCATTGTTTAGAGAATGTTTAGAAATAATATAATATTTTATGACTTACTAGGAACATAAGCAAAACATACTCAGAACAGTTTTTGTTGATGATAGATAGTCTTTATTGTATGATAGTCTTTAATAATGTTCACAAAACATTTGTCCAACACTGTTCATGGACCTTTTTTTCATGAACCTTTTAGTTGAACGTTTGTCTTACAGTTTTAGTATGTTCAGACATTTCAAACATTACCATAATGTCTGCAAAATAATAAAATAGAATTTTCCATTAACATTTGTATAACCGAGAAACGTTAAAAACTGGACGTTTAGAATGTTCAGAGAACGTTGTGAGCAACGTTATCAAAACGTTCTTAAAACTAAATTTAGTAAGTTGATTTTTAAAAAAATGTTTCAGAATGTTCAGAGACATTTCAAAAGTAACGTCCCCATAATATTTGGATTGTTCTTAACGTTTGTATAACCAGCACAAAAATAATCTTTAGATCGTTCAGTTTTCTATAGGAATGTAACATTCTTAGAACAACATGGATGGATGGATAGACATACAGACAGCCAGATAGATAGATAGATAGATAGATAGATAGATAGATAGATAGATCTGAATGGTTCTGCGAATCAGTGAGGCCTAATACGCTGATGATGATGATGGTGATGAGGTTACCTCAAACCCCGTCCCTTCCCTTGCAGCCAATCAGCGCGCGGCTCTCGCGGCAGGTCCGTGCGTCGCGCTCGCGGAGGATCAGACGCTCCATATTTAGCCGACGCGAGTCTCGCAGAGGCTCTGAGTGTCAGAGAAACCCTGCGAGAGAGTTCAACTCCCAACTTATTCCGTGTCACCGCCGGCTTCAAGGGAAGGGAATACGCGCTATCGAACAACCTCGAGCTTTGAGGACGGAATTCATGGAGGATCGGGGACTTTCGAGGATTTTCCCCCTCATAGATGGGAATGTAGCTTAGCTGGTTAGCCTGGCCACTAGCAGTAGCAGGCTAGCTGTGTCGAAGAGCAGAGGCGACATAAGTTGACTTTTACTCGCTATAACGTCATAACACCTCAATAAACCGCCTCAGTCTTTCCAAAGACGCGTTTCTGAAGGCGTCGCCGTCACAGAAACAGCCATTCGGGACTGTATTCAGGGGAACTTCTCGTCTTAGCTGTTTGGCTAGCTGGCCGTCACGTCAATCTGTCAACCGAACCAGAAATCCAGACCGGATAGTTCGAGCCACATACGGAGGCACCGAACCTCTCTGATATAACGTTACGCGCTTCTGGGACGCTGGATTAGGAGTCTGTGAACCGGGAAGAGACGCTCGCATTGGGTTAACCGTTAACGGAACCGTAGAGTTTCTGAAGTTCGTCTACTGCGAGCCGGGGACGGAACCGGACAGAGACCTCATGAATGGAAATCGGAACTACAGGTGTGTATATGGTTTTGGGTCTTTTGCGCACACTGGCTGTTTGCAACGTCATGACGAGGAATTGAATGGATACATATTTGTCTTACATTTGTCTTGAGAGTGGAATACATAAGCTTTCCATTGATGCCTGGCTTATAAGGATAGTACAGTATTTGGCTGAGATACAACTGCTTTAAAATCTGGAATCTGAGGGTTAAAAAAAGCCAAAATATTGAGAGAATTGCTTTTCGAGTTGTCCCAATTAAGTTATTTACTAATAAGACAATACTTTTTACGGTTGTAAATTTTTTAAATATCTTCATGAAACGTGATCTTTACTTTAGTATTGATTTTTGTGAGATCTAATTAAGTGTTGTGTGTGTCTTGTCGAAACGATTCAGTTTGTTCTGAATGATTTAATAGTAATTCAATGTGAATTTCATAGTTTAAAACGTGTAGAAACCATTTAACAGCTGTAGAACAATAATCAGTGTTACAACAATTACAAAATATAATGTGTTATATGAATAATAACTTCACATTTTATAAAATAAGGATTCATTCGCAAGCAAATGTAATAATAAAGATACATGCAAGTTTTTATCAATGTATATTACTAATAGCTTTTGATATCTTTATATGGGTAGGAAATATTTACATTTTTTTATGGAGCATGATCTTTACTTAATATCCTAGTAATCTTTGGCATAAAAGAGAAATTTTTAAAAATATATACTAGTACTTATGGTTTTGGGCTCCAGGGCCACATTTGTATTTGTATTGACATGTATTAAATGTTACTATACATACGTACAATATTAAAACATTTATGCTTCTGATGGTTGAGCAGGTGTTTGCATCCGTATTTGACATCTCTAAACGATGGCAACCACAAACTCTCACAATTTTGTCTTTGTGAACATCATGTTTATATAAAACCTTTCAAAATTACTTTTCATACTTATTTATACTTCTTCGAAGTATCCCCCATGGAAAACCTAAAGATATATGGGAGTTTTAAAACTGAACAGGACTGGAATTGTCATTAAAATGCATGAAATCTTGGACTTTTTGTGACAATTGTGAATTTTTTTCTATTTATGATCTACTTGACATTATTTTATGTGTCAGTATTGGTCTTGAATAGGTGGCAAGTCATAGTGAGGTCTCATAATGCTATTTTGTGTCTCTTGTTTTATCAAAACGATTCACAAATTGGTCTGAATGATTTATTAGTAATAGTGATTCATTAGTAGACTCTGCATTATTGTGTCAAAAACTGAAGTATTGATTTTAAGGTGATAAGGTAACCTCAGATTATCCTGTTGGTTGTGAAAAGCCAGGATGAGTCCATTTCTGCTTTTAAGCCGCTCAAAAACGTTTACACTAGAATTCTCATTAGGTTTCAAGCATTTCTGTGAAATACTGAGTGCGTGTTTCTTCGTGCGTGTCTTGTAGTGTGGTTTAGATCAGAGCAATTATCTCATTGTGCCTCATCGTGGGCATTTTCAAGGCTGAGTCATTTTGTGATGTGATGAAGCACTGGTCAGACGTGATGAGGGTGGTTCCTCGTGTAAGCAGCAGTAAGTGGGTTAGACTCCGGTCAGACGACTGACCTCTCATAACCTCACTGACATCAAGGTCAGAAGTTCATCCCTGGCAAATTTCCCATTTTAAGTGCACTTCCCTAAAGTCCTGTATTCCTTTTGCCTTGTGGCTGTTCTCTGGAATGATACTTGTTCTGTGTTTACTAATACAGTGACATTTCAGGGGTCTGCATTGTGTGTCACCTATGGAATACCCCTGTCTGAAGGGGCTTTGTGAAGAAAGTCATTGGATTTTCCCTTAGAACATTTTCAGTGGTTCTGTACTATTGCTGAGAAATAAGTACAGATTCCATTGAATTCTTTTCAGTAAATTCAGTAAATTTTTTAATTTCATTTTAATTTTTTCCTAGTTGGATTCTGTTTTAAAGGTTGACTTAATCACTCAAAATGCAGTGAAATGAAATCATGAAAAATATGCAATTGAACAGATTAAGGTGGTTAGGGCTGGACGGTATATACCGCACGTAATAAAAAGATAATATATATTGTGCATAACCATTTGCGCATAATATATTGTGCGGTATATACCGCCCAGCCCTAAAGGTGGTATTTAAGGTGGCATTTTGCAATTGTCTGAATTCAGTTTTCTTGTGCCTAAAATTTTCTAGATTTTGTTTTAATGGTTAATTTAAAAAAACTTTGTCTAATTAATTTACATGTACTTTTACAATTGAACAAATTTTGTTAGAACCCTTTGAAATCTTTTTTTTTTTTCCTCCAAACTTTCATGTTTTTTTTTATGTGTATCATTACTTTGCGAAGCACATTCTACTCTACAGCAATATATTTCTGTCACCGTTTCATCAGGTTAAACCAAAGTTTTATTTCTGAAAGTGTAAGACATTTATCCATCCAAAATTTGCTCAATTATGTGACATTCATCGTTATATTGTAAATGACGTTCTCATGACTGTTTTCTGCGATTCAGTGGATCCTGTGAGTCTGTGCTATGGGAACTAAGTAGCCAGTGACCGTGAAGAGACCTAACCTGTGTGGTTTTATTAGGTTTGATGCTAAATATGACATGGCTCCAGGTGTTTAATAACACCAGATGTTTCCTGTCACCAATCTGTGAATGGCCCCTGTTGAGGGGAAGCCCCTGTCTTGTCTCATTTTGAGGTAATGCTACAGGTGGGTGGGTACAGGCCACAATGATGCTGTTTTCCCGCGCAGGTTGCATAAACAGTTTTTCGAACCTTTCGAGAGAATGAAGTCACTTGATGATCAAATGCCCAGCGTTTCCCAGTAGTTGTGCTGTTGTGCCACAGCGTGCTGCATTGACTTTTGCTTGCCGCTGTTTGTTTGATGACCATGCCAAAGCAGAGGAAGAGTTACATCCTTTGTTTCAACAAAAGCCCCTCGATCTCCTCCCATTGCCCATAAGCTGATGACATGTTTTGTGTGGTTTCTATGGTGAGTGCAGTTTGCCTTAAACTGATTTTGTGGATAGCCAGTATAGTGAAGGATTTTTGGGGGGCCCGGTGTGATGGTGAAATAGTTTGGGGGCTGCCAGAGCTGTTCATCAATGTCAATATGTTTGCTCTTAATTGGGTTAAATGGGTTATTTTGAATCATCATTTCAATCAAATTGCAAATCTTTATTGGAGTTACATAAAAACACTGTATAAATTTAAGCATTAGTTATCAGTTCAGCTTCTTTTCAGGTAATCTGTAAGGGATAATGCAGAGGCAGCCGGTAGTTATCGCAGAAATAAGCCCGACAGTGTGAACTACCGGCTGCCTCTGCATTATCCCGCTTATTATACGGCTACTTGCCACATAAGGAAAAAACTGGACATTAATATGAATTTGAAACATTTTATTGGCATATTTGTTTTAAATTAACATTTTTATCCTTCCGAGAAACGATATAGTACCATGTGACTAACATTCAAACGTTAGGAAGACAATTTCTAACATTTACATATAAATATATAACAACGGATGTATTTTTGTTATTTTTTATTAAATTGCACCTTATGTTGTCCAGTGTTTGGCACAAGATGGTGCAAAACGGTAATTTTTGTTGCCGGTTACTTTGGAACGGTTATTATTTGAAAAGAACGAACCTGCAAATGTCTCAACTGACCAATCAGAATCAAGCATTCCAGAGAGCCGTGTAATATATATGTATATTATTTTATTATTATTATTATTATTTTTTTTTTTTTACTTAATAAAGCAAGCTATTCATCTTCAGTGCTTATTAATTAGTGGTTTTGGTTAATTATTGAAATTATTATTGTATATATGAAACCTTCATGTAGTCAAAATTGGAAATATTTAATGCAGAGATGTAAAAAGTCAATAGTTAAAAATGAATCATGTTTTAAACATTTTCCCTCCTAAATGAACGTTAGTTAGGCTATTATCTTTTTAAATTAACATATTTCAGAATTCACATTTTACAATTATTCAATGCAGTGTTATTCTTGTAACGCGTAATTTTGTTGTTATTGTGTGAAATTAAGCATTAATTAGACAATGAAAACCCCAAATATATTTAATGTTCTTTTAAAAATCGTGATCAATCATTTTTATGCAGACGTTCACTGTATTCATGTAGTTTGAAAACATTTAATGCAATTAAATACAGAAAAATGTCTGTAGTTAAAAAAACAACACAATTTTTTTACATGTTACTTTAAAAGTAACTTGGTTTTCTTGCGTTAACTTTTTTCCAGTAATTTTAGTCTTGTAAAGAAAGCTGTTTATCTTCAGAACTGATGACTGAATTTGTGGTTGTTATTTGAAAAAGCATAAATAGAGCAATGAATAATAAAAATTTATTCATTGTTGCGCTTAGGCTTTCAAATATTCCTGCATATTATTGTGCTTTTAAAAATAACCTAGCCAGTTAAAAAGCCATCACCGAATGCACGTGATATGGCATTGTTTTATATTGGCCAGCTCTGTTCACCACGTGCACTGCACAGTCACTGTGACCCATCATAGCACAAGAATGCGATCTCTTTCATTTTCAATGCTGAGACACTGCAATGCATTGTGTTCAGCATCACGGGTGGATATGCTGCTTGAAAGTGTGCAGGCCATAAATTAAGTAGAAAAAGATGGATGAAGAAGAGGTTTGAGGGCCCTCTGGAGTGGGATGTCAGCCTGGGGAATGTTTTCATTGCAGTTACGTATGGAGGCTTAGCAATCTCTATGTGTGCATGGGGCCCTCTGTGGCCTTTAGGGCCTTTTTTTTTTCTTTTCTTTGAAGGTTAGTTGGGGGAAGGCAGAGAGGCTCCTAGGAGCGAGTTTATACCGTAAGAGAAGAGAAAGCTTGTTTGGGTCAAATCACTTTTCAGATGCCTTTTGCTTGATAATTTGTCTTGTTCTCGCTGTGCTCATAGCCAGTTAAACCTGTTAACTACACAGGGAGCTTTTCACTTTGCTGTGGTGGAATCTCAACCCAGAATGGATCTTATTCATCAGAAGCACTCTTGGTGTGGTCAGGGTTCAGGCTGTTTTCCTCTGCCATGTACTTTGGTAAATATTGGGCAGCAGTTGTCCCTGCAGAACCTCCAACAACCCTGCTTTGCCAGTGTCCATACCGTCCGTATCGTAGCTGCTGATTCTATTGAGTCAGTTATTTTAAGCAAATCAAAAACAATTGAAGTAGTTGGAGCGGATACTGAATTCATTTGACTGTTTTACTAAACTGCAGGTTATTGCTTTCATCAGGTTTATTCTTTTTAAATGATTTCCTGCTACTGCTTTATATTACATAATTCTCAGTTTATTTATTTATTTTTTATTTTTTAGCTTGTTGTTTGTATTACAATGTTTACATGAAATATTTTATTTCCACATTGATTTAAATAAAATTTTGAATTAAATTTATTTTAATAATCTAAAAACACACATCATCTATTGACGCTTGCAAACCTTTCTTTTCTTTCTTTTTTCCTTGTCTTTTCCAAAATTGTGAGAGATAAATTCCATATTTTATGATTTTTATTAAAAAGGCAAGTCAAATGAAAAAAAAAAACCCTTGCAGTAAGCATAGCATTTGTTTTCCAACTGTTCTAAAAGAATCTTAAAAAGAGATATCAGAACCTGAATGAACTATAATTGGTCAAATTGTTGCTTGAAAGCAGTCACATAAATAAACATTTAAGTCTTTTCAGAGCATTTTTTTTAGTTCTAGCACTCAGCCCTACAGCTGTGCAGCTCAAACAGACGTGTGTGAAAAGCTGGCCTCTGCTTTCACTCTTATCTTTATGTCCTAATCTCCGGATTACTATATCTTTCAAAGGTTACATCTTTACCTTAGCAGGAGCTGTTTGATGGCTGCAACCCGAGTTACTGTGTCGGCCGGTTTGCCAACTGTACACACGCATGGACACACACACTCCAGCTTCCCATGCTGCTCTGTCACTCCGTGCGTCTGAACCCGGTGCCGTGACTGACGCCATTGTGTCGTACCGCCAAGCTCTCGGCCCGTTCCCACAACCCAAGCCTCTGTGGATTAGACTCACAACAGCTGTATTGTGTGTGTGTGTGTTTGCTGTAGTGTGCTAGAGAGGTAGCGAGCTCAGAATACAGTACTGCATTTATCGCTGGATGTCTGGAAACTGACCAGATTGGCTGGTCAGCAGTTAGTGTAGTTAGTTGTGAATTTCTCCTTGCAATCTTTGAACAGGGTTTTTTTTTTTTTTTTTTTTTTTTTTAATTCAAAGCAAAACATTTCACATTTCTCATGCTTGGGTTTAGTGTTGTTTTGGCATTATTTGAATAGTTTCTTAATATATTTCATTATAGCTTTCAATTCAGTTTTACTTTTAGTAATTTTAGCACAGTTAATTTAGATACGCTCGCTTTGTATGCAACATTTGAATTAAATTTTTTATTTATTTAATTTATAATTTTTTTTTATTTTAATTTTACTGTGCTGTCATTTGTCAGTTTTTAAATTTCTATTCTACTTTTAGTAATTTTAGTACTTAGTACATTTTCAGATAGTTGCTCTCATTTCTTTCTTTTTAATATTGTAATTCGATGTGTATAAATTTTAGTATTTGTTATGTGCTTCTGTAGCTGCATAACTTTTTTATTTTTTTAGTACTTCAAAAAAAAAATTTCTTTAATTAGTATAGCTTTGTGATTAGATTTTGTTTAATTTTTTTTATTTAATTTTATTTTTTATGTATTTTATTTTTACTTAATTTATTTAAATCCCCAAAGGATTTAGTTTGTCTTTTCTGCTAATATCAGTCCCATTGATGATATTTATTTTTAATATTAACATTTATTTACTGTAATATAGTATTTAATAGGCTTTTAATAAAAGCTAGAGATGTAGCAGTATGTCTTTGAAGAGGCCTATTTGTGCAGAAAACACTTGTCACTATTTATTTATTGTTTTTCATTTTTACTGATGCTGAATTCTATCCATCAGCTCACAGCTGATTCGTCTGGTTATTTTCTGTAGAGATTACAGTTTGTAGCGTAGACGCAGTGTTTCTGTGTGAACGGTCAGCCGCTGCAGTTGCTGTAGGAGCTTGCAGCTTTCAGCACAGTGTGAATGAGCTCTTGCATCAATGATTCAGAGGAGCCGCCTGCACCAGAGCAGCCCAAATGAATGATGAATTGCTCTTAATTTCAATCACTTTTTAGGGTTATTAATATTTTTTTTTTATTTTTTTTTTGGTTTATCTTTGTCGTCCTAAAATCACAGGCTGCATCTGATGCCAGATGCATCTGTCTCCATGGTCACCATGTGCTCGCTTCTTGCCCACTTTAGTCCCTGTTTATGGGTCACCTGAGGACAGCAATGCTTTTGGCAGCAGCTAGGAGCAGAGATTGGAGTAATCTAATTGCTCCACGGCCCACCTCTCCCGGGCAGCTTTTTCCACTCTTATGAAGATGTTGTGGGCTTTTGTGTTTTTTTTTATCAGGTGATTTTTTTTTGTCTTATTTGTAGGGATACAAATAAATCATCAAGCTTTTATGCCAAAGGCAGACTGTCTCTGCCCGGATTTTACAGGCATTTTGATGACAGGATGTTGAAATTACAGAGCAATTTCCGATGAACTGATGTTTTCAGAACATGATGACCTCTAACCGTGACTAGTGATATGTAAGCAAATAGTTAGGCTGATATTGTGTTATTGGAGATCTGAATATGGCATCATGTGTTCAGGTTAACATTCAGAATTGTAAATAAATATAAACGTAACATTAAAAATCCTAAACGTTTTGTGCATTTATAAAGGTAACCCCTTTTCATTGACAAAGAAAAGAAAGAAATTAAAATGATTGGTGTAATTATTAACAAATTGATGATGCTGCTTGTTAATGTTAAATTTAAAAGCCAATGTATTGTGAACTAATAATATTAAACAATGTAACATTAAAATTAATTTATATAATTATGAAATCAATGTATTGTTAAAGTGTATAAATTTATAGTGTATCATTTTGTTGTTGTTAACATGAAGAAAAAAAATATTACTACTATAAAACCCTTCTGCTGTAAAATAAAAAAATATTCATCCTAATTATATACATGTTTTTCTAATGTAAATACTATATTTATTCATCTTTGTAAATGTAAATAAATACAAATATTAAATTTTTTATATTTTAAAGTTGAAGTCGGTCGTCATAATTATTTATTATTATTATTATTATTATTATATATTACCAAAAATCTTTTTGAATATAATGTGGTCTGATTATGTACAATGTATAAAATTTATATGTAATACTAAATGATATATTTATGAAATGTTCATTTATTTTAAGTGTATTTTATTGTTATTTTTATTAATTTGGTAATTAAAGTAAAATTAAAAAATCTTACAATTATGTTTTAAATTATTTTCTCATATAAATATTCTATTAAATATTGATCTTTTTTATAATTATTAGAACTGTAATATATTAAAGATTTATTATGAAGTATTTAGTAGTTAAGTAAGTAACATTGATTTATTGAGTCAGTTCTACTCGAGACTGGTGTGTTTTTGGGGGTTCTTTGTATCTGAATACAGGTGCGTTTGACGTCCAGTGTGCACAAAAGCTGATACATGTGACGATTTCTGACGACAGGCCTGCTCTGATCTCTGCGTGTTTCATTCTTGCTTTCTCTCCCTCCTTTATCTGCACGGCCTTGGCACTTGGTTACGTTTCCCTCTCAACAGAGATGACGCTGTAGTGAGTGAGCGCACGCTGCACGTATAATCTTGAGTGGGCGGCGGTGGGAAAGTAAGCTCTGCCCTGAGACCAGAGTCAAGGAAGTGTGGCGTAATGAGTCATTCGTAGAGTACAGTGTGTGGTTGCCTGCGCGGAGGATGAAAAGCTGCATCCTCTGGCCTCGCTGCCTCCTCTTCCACCCCCTCCGAGCGCCGCACACATTTCCCAAGATCCCCGTCACTCCCTCAAGCCTGGCTCTGAATCCAAATGTGTCCAGCAGAGCGTGCGCAGACATCCGCGGTTCTGCGTTCGGTGTAAAATCCAAGCGTTATCAGTCTGCACGAGGCAGGGAGATTTCCATGACAAAGATGCAGTCGTCTGGGGTTTCAGACCCCCCTATTCGTCTGGTGGCGTGTGAAAGCCTGGGGTCTCTCAGACTGGCCTGTGTCTGCTGTAAGAGGCCCACCAGGTAAAAAAAAAAAAGGATTCAACTTCCTGACATTGCAGCCATGCAACCGCGAGGGAGTATTTTTCCTATTAGTTTTTATGGACGCTCGAACCATCCAGGATGGAGGTGAATCAGTTTTGATTCAGAGCTAAAAAGGTACATGTTCATGTACTTTGCCTTTTATAAATCAAAGCATTTTCATTTTTTTCACATTTCAGTATTTAGCAATATCTAAAGCAATTTAAACACAATTTATCAAAGAACCAACAATAGTTATAATACACAATTACAGGTTTATTAGACAAATATGAATGAATTATTGGTGCAATATAAACCTTCACTATGATTTTAATATATTGCAATTATTACATACATACAGTGTCATTGTATATTTGAACCTTTTATTTTTTTTTTGCCAAACGTTTATTTAGCTTATTAATATTTGTGTTGGGAATATATATTGAATATTGATTTAAAACAATTAATTTAAAGAAGTCTCTTCCTGCTCAAGATTTATTTTACAAAAAACAATAAAAATATTAATATTGTGAAATATTAATACAATTTAAATTTCAAATATACCTCAGTTTTAAACATTGTAATTTAGAGTCCTTGAGAAATAATTTTAATATGCTGATTTACTGCTCAGGAAACCTTTATTATTATTAACTGTTAAAGTAGTTGTAACGTGTAGTTCCTGATTTTTCATTGTTTTAAAATTATTTAATTAGCACTTCCTCTCTTATTCTTTTTTTTATGTTTTAAAGCTGTTTTTAATTAGGAGTTGTTTTGTTATTAATATTAGTAATTATATTATATTGAATTAATATAATTAAAAATTAATTGTTTTAATTAATATTATTTGTTATTATCTTATAATTTTAAGTGTTATATACATAAATAGAATCTCCTCTCCATATTTTTGTGGAAATCATGATTCCTTTTTATGATTCTTTCGTACAATTATAAAGTTTGAAAGAAAAGCATTTGAAGTTAAATATTTTTTTAATTATACATGTCTTACTGACACTTTTGATGAATTTAATGTGTCCTTGCTAAATAAACAATTTCTTTAATAATAAAAAAACTGTTCTGTAAAATATATATTTAGTTTTGATGAAAAATTTGATGACAGATCACATAAAGGCCGATGAATAATGATTATTTGGTAGCTCAGCCTCTTCACTTAAGGTTTGTTTTGAAGGGTTTATATATTATCGCTAAAAATCAATTTTTCTATTAGGTTTTAACTCCTGAAGCCGGCGGTTGCGCTCTATTAAACACAGCAGCTAATGATTCAGTCTGACCCTCGCCAGGTTCTCTGAATGATCCTTGTTTTTCTAGCTTTTTTTAACCATGACTCTTCGGCTCTGAAGACCGGCCTCTTCAGCAGCGGTTATGAGTCAAACGGGATGAATCACTCTGGGCCTGACATTCGTTTAGCTCAGACAGATCTCTGGCTGTATGCTGGGTAACGCTGGACTGAACCTTCAGTAAACTGCTTCTGTCTCGTTACGAGAATCTGCTGCATATTCATGTCATTCATAGTCATTAGACTGTTTGTATCAAGGTATTGATCTAGTATTGAGTTACCAGTTGCATGCATCCCTTTTAATGTCTGAATGATGAAATCCCAGGCCAATCTAGCCTAGCTCTATAGTGAAAGAGATGTGTGGCCCGTTGTAACAGTGTGGGATGTGAGGTTCACTTTAATACAACTCTTATATATAAACTGAAGTGACTCATGGGTAAGAAATCCTATTTCTGAGGGTAGCAACATTTGATTCATTGAGCATCACCATCACTTCTGTTTATTATGTTTTCTATCCCGGCCCTCCTCCACAAAGTTGCTGAACTCTTTTCCTCACAAGCCCCACGAGTGGAAGTTGTCTGCGATGAATCTGCTAGTGTGCCCCGGGCGTCTCACAGTCAGGGAATCATTAACTGCAATCACTGTCAAGCTCAGTCATGAACTTGGTATTAAATTTTCAGCATCTCTCTGTAGGCATCGACCGTCTGTTCAGAGCAGTGGCTTCATATTTGCCACATTCAGACCGTTTTCTGCTAAATCTCAGAACTGGCTAATGTTTGCAGTCACTTTCTCTTATTCATTGTTTTCATGAGTTACTTTAAAATTAAATGTAATTTAAGAGTGCAGCTTTTATTTATTTTATTTTATTACCTTTTTATGCCAGTTTTAAAAATATAAAAGCATGTTCAAATCTCACAATATTTTTTTATTTATATACATTTATAAATGAATACATTTAAATTAATTTCAAAGAGTAGTTGTGTTTGTAGTAAAATTATTACAATTGTAATAAAGTGCTTATCAACAAAAAGAGAAGCTAATTAAGAATTTTTAAGATTACATTTTTTATTTTTAAATGGATATTACAATAGTGATATTTCTTATTTCTTATTTTGTCTTTTTTTTTAAAAGATTTATATTTTTGTTTAGTTGTAATAGTAGTGATGATAGTAACAGTAGTAAAATAAAAATAAATAATAATAGTAATAATCATAAACAATAATTGCTAACAATATTATTAAAATCTTATTGATATGTACTTACAAACTTTACAAGAAAAATCACAGTAACTTTCAAACCCAGTCAGTTATTACATAAATAATAATAATAATTATTAATAATGATAATATTATTTTAAACACCTTTTATATAAATATTATTATTATTATTATTATTATTATTATTATTATTATTATTATTATTATTATTATTATTATAAAGATATATAAAATTACATTAACAAATACAGTTGTTTTAATATTGGAATATTTAATTTAAAAAATTGGATTAGTGAGTTCCCACACATTGATGTTTATAAAAAAGATGCAGGTTGAAGTAGCAGTGCAATAAAATGGAAACAGGATGTCCATCGGCTGAATCTGTGTTGCATCAAGCGCTCGAAGTGTTGACGCATTCATTCATTATATAGTGGGAGTGATTCGGCTTTGAATCATCTACTTTAGTTTTACACTGTTGTAGTTTTGAACCTTGCTTCACCAGTGATGTTATTGTTTGGTGCAAATGCAAGAGTATGTAACATGTTGTTGCTCTGTCCCTCTCAGGAGCCGTTGGGGCCCAGGCCCTGTTCTCCGTGCCACGGAGGCCCGGCTATGGCACCGTGGGGAAACCCATCAAGCTGCTGGCCAACTGCTTCCAGGTGGAGATCCCCAAGATGGATGTCTACCTGTATGAGGTGGACATCAAGCCTGAGAAGTGTCCACGCCGCGTGAACAGGTAGGCCGTGTGCAAGAATTGCTTAAAGCTGATGACCGACTCCTTTAAGCTCCTCCTGATGAGCGCTGTCTCTGCAGGGAGGTTGTGGACTCCATGGTGCAGCACTTTAAAGTCACCATCTTTGGGGATCGAAGGCCAGTTTATGATGGGAAGAAAAGCCTCTACACCGCCAACCCACTGCCTGTGGCACCTGCAGGGGTAAGCCAGCGAAACACCCGTCTAGGATACATTTTAGGTGCACAATGCTTGTTTTTATTTAGTTCTAATTTTGTGGTGCTTATTCCAAAAATGCTGTCTGTTTCGCTTGAGCATGTCACACTTTCTCCAAAAATATGGTCCGATTCGTTGTATTTTTGCACTCCTTTTGCTGAATCCTTTGATTTGACTGCTTTACAATTTTTAAAAGCATATATTGTAATGCATATAATATATGATTGAACTCAGCATCATTAAATTAGGTAATATTAGGCCTGTTCTGCACAGCAGCATGCTGTATTGTTAAACTACTCCTTGTTGTGTGTCCACAGGTGGATCTGGACGTTACTCTGCCAGGGGAGGGGGGTAAAGACCGACCTTTTAAAGTCAGTATTAAATTCGTGTCCCTGGTGAGCTGGCACCTGTTGCACGAGGTACTAACCGGTCGCAGTATGCCAGAGCCACTGGAGCTGGACAAGCCAATCAGCACCAACCCGGTTCACGCTGTAGACGTGGTACTACGCCATCTACCCTCCATGAAGTGAGTCTCAGAAAAACATCGGCTGGTGACCCTGACTCTCCAACATTTATAGCTCAGATAATATATTTTTATAGTTATACAGGGACTGCTGACTTGTGTTTTTATATCCACTGGTTTTTATTGTAATGTTTTACTTTATATTTGCCATAAAATAACCTAAGATTCTGAGCCGTTCCCCTCAAGCATCACTGAATCCCTAAATAATACATCATTTTAAATCTCTGTCTGTGCTGTTTCCAGGTACACTCCCGTGGGCCGCTCGTTCTTCTCTGCCCCGGAGGGCTACGACCATCCTCTGGGCGGAGGCAGAGAGGTGTGGTTCGGCTTCCACCAGTCTGTTCGTCCAGCCATGTGGAAGATGATGCTCAACATTGATGGTGTGCACTGTTTGAGTTTGTTAGTGTGTGTTAGCACTGCTAGTGTGGGAACCACTCGCACTGTTGCTGGGGAGATGAGGGGCTGAAAGATGGCGGGTGGGGGTTTGTTTGATTGAAGGGGGGGCGTTAAATGAGTCTCTTTCTCTCTGACCAAGTTCACCAGCTCTGTGTCCCTCTGTCTGTGTGTTTTCCCGCTCTCTCAGACTCCCACAATTCAATTGGTTGTGTTGGCTGCTCCTTCCCCTCCCCACTAAAGTCCAACCATCTGAAATCGTCTCTCCTTTCACTGGCTCATTGTAACACTTATAATGGAGTGAATGGGCTCAGAAAGAGCGCGAACGCATTGGCTTTTGAGTTCACGTCAACATTTGTGTAGATGTTTTCTCACAGGACTAATAAAGAGCGACATCTAGATTGCTCCGATTAGAAACAATAACACCCAGCAAGCAACATTTACTTGTGTGTTGATCCGCTCGCCTGTCAAACACAATACAAACATCTTTGTTTTCATTTTTAGATTTTACATTACAGGTACTTAGTCTTAAAATATAATGTCTAGGTCAAAAATATAAGGTCAAATGAAGTCATAAATCAAAAGTCTATGAAATGTATGTCTTTTAATTCATCTTTGCAAATCTAATGTGCTAATTAGCAAGTTTCACTATGAATACGGCTAAAAAAGAGAGCGCCTCGGAAAAGAGCGGCGGAGTCAGCGGAGCTCGTGAAGATTTAAAAGGAAAGTACACAGAACAGAGGGATTTCTGAAGAGCTGTTTTTAAAACTATCTTTGAGAAATCTATATTACAAACATTCCATTAAGATCCTAAATAATCATATTAGCTTGTGAACAAATGCCTTTGTATGACCCCTTTAAAGTTTGAAGCATAAATATTTAAAAACCTAGTATACTTTTTGTAGTGACATAAAGTAGTTATGAATTTTTATTGTGCCCCTTATGTTTATTTTTGCAACTTTTTAAATCTAAGAGAATATGAGCTCCTTGGAAAAATCATCAAACCCTAATTATGACCATGTTTACTTTATGGTTTTTATATTGTAATTGTACATATTTTATTTTCATCATTTTTTTAAAATGAACATTTATGAGTAGACCCGACAAAATAAGAGACTCAGTCATGTAAGGCATGTTTATAATTAAAATTTCTGCATTATGCGTAATTTTCTTTTTTTTTTGGAAATATTTGATATCCATTACACTGGATTATGCGTTGATTTGAACAAACTTTTGTAGCTTTTCTCTGGGCTGCCTATCATAGGAAGGCTAAAAACATTATTTAGTATTTCATTAAAAAGTTTTATTAGTTTAATAATATCAGCACAGTCTTGCCATTGTCTTTCTTTTAAAAATATTATCTTGATATCAGCAATATCGGTCAACCTCTAATTGTATTAGAAAAATAAAAAAAAATGTCTTTAAGTTTGACTTTTTAAACATTTTCTAAATGGTGTTTTCAGAACACTATTTAAAAATTTAAATCAAATAAAATCTGTTTTTGGAAGTCTCACATTTTCAAAACTCTGTAGGATTTCAGGATTTTCAAAAATCCTGAAATGATGAAACACCACTAATAAACGGTCTTTTTTTTAAGTTGCAGAGTAGGTATTAAAAGTCATAGGCCCAGTTTCATACACAGGGCTCCAATTTAATCCATTTAATCTGTTTTCATCTCTTCTGTCTTGCAGTGTCTGCCACGGCATTCTACAAAGCACAGCCAGTTATTCAGTTCATGTGTGAGGTACTGGACATCCACAACATCGACGAGCAGCCTCGTCCCCTCACAGACTCCCACCGAGTCAAATTCACCAAAGAAATCAAAGGTGCGTGTGCTTGTCTGTGCTCATTGGTGTTTATGCACGCGTGTTGGTCCCGTTCTCATTGGTTAGTTTGTGTGCAGGTCTGAAGGTGGAGGTGACACACTGCGGAACCATGCGGAGGAAGTACAGGGTCTGCAATGTGACCCGTCGCCCGGCCAGCCACCAAACGTGAGTCAAGCCGTCAGAGGAAGTCAAGCGTGTTATGACGATACTTTGTATTGATTGCTGAGGGCAAAGTCACATTGCTTAAAAATGTATGGGCATGATTTAAAAGTGCCCTCAGCAATTTATTTTCAGATGAAAAAGTTAACATATACAAGAACATATGAAAAGTTATATACTGTGTGTGTGTGTGTGTTTATTTATATATATATATATATATATATATATATTACATTGTACTGGTATTGTACCGGAAACTTTGTGTTTGGGTTAATAATTAAAGTGCACCTATAAAACAGTGTTCTGAATATTATACTGTACGCTTTGTAAATTGTATATTTAGAATGCTGTTTAAGTATGTTATATTTCATATTTATATCCAATTGTTTATTGATTTGATTTTTTACATTTTTTAATTCGTTCTGACAAATGAAAACATCAACATGTTTTTTTAGTAGTTATTAAAACGGCAAGAGTTAGTCTTAACATATGAAAAGTTTTACAGATTTAAAATATTTGTGTTTTAAAATTTAATTCATTTTGGTGCTAGTAGACTATGCTTTTTAGTATCATTTATATACTGTTATAGATTATAGTTTACAAATGATAATGAATTCGCTTATTCTTATTCAGTTTTTATTTTACTTTAGTCATTTTTGTTAGTAAGCAGTAAGAATATGTTCTTTCTGATGTATTCAGAATACTATATGGTTGTTTGGTAATTTTACTGTTCTCATTTAAAATATCTACTTGGTACTGTAGTTCAATAATTTTTCATAATAACTATAACATGTAATATGTAAAACAATGCATTCTGCACTGTATCTGCAGTATGTTTTGCCACATGACCTCATTGTATTTCATGCAGGATATTTGCATACTTACACTTTCTGCAGTATGTACTACACTAAGAGTAGTTTCATGGTATGCGTTCCAGAAGGAAGCTGTTTAGCTCTGCTCTTTGATGCCCTCTAGTGGTGGTTTGTGGTTCAGTCATATTTCTTGATTCCTTCCAGGTTCCCTTTGCAGTTGGAGAACGGCCAAACTGTAGAACGAACAGTAGCTCAGTATTTCAGAGAGAAGTACAACCTGCAGCTCAAATACCCCCACCTGCCCTGCCTACAGGTGGGCCAGGAGCAGAAACACACCTACCTGCCCCTGGAGGTCAGTCCTGCCGTCCACACATCCTCTGTTGATGTGACCAGCCTTATTTTAGTGTCTTTGATGTACTTTTATAATTTTTGTTAACATTTAGAATGATCAGCTAGCTAAAATAAAACGTCTGGGTTTTTTTTTTTTCTTTTCTTTTGCTTTATTTATTTATTTTTTCAAGCAATTTTTTAAGAATGAATTTAATGACTATTATAGTTTTTGTTAACATTTTTAAATATGTGTGTGTGTGTGTGTGTTAGGGGTGTAACGGTTCACAAAAACCACGGTTTGGTTCGATACAATACAGTAGTGTCACAGTTCGTATGTTTTCGATACGGCAAAAATACAATAAAAAAAGAGAATCTCTTTAGATTTTTTTCCCACATTTTTATTTATTAAAAGTAACATAATATGACCTTGCCCCCCCCACCCCCCACTTTGAACAACAATGGAGCTATACTTCACATATCTTCTGGGTTTTCTTCTTAGCAGAAAATAAAAGTGTTTTGGAAAAGTCAGCCTTGGATGGTATTTATTGATTCATTAAGACGTAATTATAAGTAGATTTGAGCCGTTTCAAATGGTGAAAGCTGAGCGTCCCGTGTTGGTAGACCGTGCGCGCCATCCACTGACATCCAGCCGTTTCTTCCTGCAGGACCATCCACGTGAGGAGAGACGACAGGGGAGAGATCCACTATTTAATTTTGTGGTGTATGTGTCACCAAAGGCTTAGGGGTCGTTCACACGCAGCGCGTTTTGCGCGCGCAAGCTCTTTATTTTAAACAGAGCCGCGCAGTTTAAAATCCAAGCAGAAAGGATTTTGTAACTGACAGTGCTTTCATGGTTGCCTAGTAACAGCAGACGTTACATATGCGCGAGTGCCGAAGCGCTTTGAATTCGGTCTTGCGTTTTCCGCTCGTTTTTAGACGCTTCGTGAACGTAACCTTATCGCAGGGGCGTAGCCAGTAATGGGCCAGGGCGGCACTGGCCCGCCCACATTACTCCCTGGCCCACCCAGGCAAGTTTG
>JAUCNO010000236.1:235108-260004 GCA_032353835.1 Enteromius viviparus
CGAAAATTGATCCGATCCGTGACTCAAAATCCGTGATATGATCCGAACCGTGAGGTTTGTGATCCGTTGCACCACTAGTGAATGGTGCAAAATTACTCCAAAAAACTCTGGATACATGATGATACAAAAAATGTGTTTAAATGTATGGAAGCTAATTTCCTCAATTGATTAAAAATAAGAAAGGTAATTGCGACTTTTTATCTCGTAATTCAGATTTTATATTTGATATTTTAGGCATGTGACATACTCAGAATTATGAGAAACTTGCAATCTTAATTAAAAAAAAAATATACTTAATTTTGAGGAAAGGGATTGCATTAACCTTTGTACTTGACTCTGCTATAAAAGATAAAGCAAACAACAACAGTTAATGTCTCACTACAGATATATTTTATTTTTAGAATTAGGAGTTTATATCTCACAGTTCTTCTCAGAATTGATATAAACTCAAAATTGCACGGGAAAAAAAATAAAATAATATAAAAATCAATATGAATAAATAACATAAAATAACAAATATATATATTTTTTTAATTGTTGGTAATTTTTAAAAAGTGTTTGTTGCCTCCCTCTCCTTCAGGGCACTAGCCGACCCTCTCACTACCACGTCCTTTGGGACGACAACTGCTTCACTGCTGACGAGTTCCAGCTGCTCACTTACCAGTTGTGCCACACGTATGTGCGCTGTACCCGCTCCGTCTCCATCCCCGCGCCAGCCTACTACGCACACCTGGTGGCCTTCCGTGCGCGATACCACTTGGTGGACAAAGAACACGACAGGTGTGTGCACCAAGACCCAAACCTGTGCCATTATCCTAGAATAGCACTGGTACTGATCATATAGATCAAAATTAAATATTGTTGGCTAAATTAGACCACAAGTTAACTCCCAGCATGCTTTGCATATGGCTTGATAAGGAGAGTAAATGTTGAAATTAGGTATAATTTTATGTCTTTTTGGGTGAAGGGAAATATTATTTATATATATATAATCTTATATCATTTTCTTCTTCTAAGACTATATTTAATAACTAACTCTTAAAATTTTTTAAAAAAGAATAATTGAGAATTTTTAAACACATTTGGATGGGTAGCCTTTATACTTCCATGGCATTCAAATTTGAGTGAGTTAATTAAGTAAATGGGTATTTTAGAGTTTCAAGCTAAACTAAATAAAAATGAGACATGTTGCAAAAAAAAAATATATTTATTTTTTCCAATTTATGAAATAGTTTTTTATTTTTTTTTTATTTTTTATTTAGTTAACTCTAATAAGACGCCTAATTTTATGTAATTTTAAAATTGTATTTTTATCAATTAAGGGACATGCTTTTTAATGCTTGTAGCAAAAAACGAATAACCCTGTCTCCTTGTCTCTCTCAGTGCCGAGGGAAGCCACGTCTCGGGACAGAGTAACGGTCGGGATCCCCAGGCGCTGGCCAAAGCTGTGCAGATTCACCACGACACCCTGAGGACCATGTACTTTGCCTAAGCCAGCTCACATCCATCCCACGTTCGACTAGTCACGCACACGAACCCGACAACCGCACACACACGCCGTCACACCTCCCAAAAGCCTGTGCGTCTTGTGGGTCGATGGAAGCGCGGCCCGCCCTGACACTGTGCAGCAGGACGAGGAAGGCCTGCTTTAATTCCACACGTGGACCTCGGCGCTATTATGCAATATTAAACCAGCCAACTGAGGCCGTTCTGTCATATCCCCTCCAAAAACCCAAACCAAAAGGGAAGCCCGTCTGTGTCCCTGCTCCTCTTCCTGTCTACACACATAATGTTTAATTACTTTCCCTGCCTGTCACGCCTTGTACCTCAAAGTTTTCTAACAGCACTTTTGCCCCTTATTGTCCCCCCCCCAAAAAAATGATTGAAATGTAAGACTGAGTCCGGAAGAAAGGAAGTTTCGGGGAACGCCTGCGGATAGCAATGTACTTTCCTCCCGTTCTCAATTATTTTTGTAGCCAATGGTGACTTAACTACGTGTTAAAGTGTCAGTCGTGAAGAACCAATTGTGCGTTAGTGTTTTAAAACAGAAAAACAAGCTTTTATTGTTAGAGAAGTGCCATTGCCGAGCGTAAAATCCTTTATGACGTACCCCGTCGGGGGGGCTGATTGTTGGATTCTTTCTTTTTTTTTCTTTTAAAGCAAATTTATGCTCTAGCTAGTACTACAGCGCAAAGTGATCATGTTTTGATGCTTTTTCTTGTTTTTAATTCCCTCCGATATTTATTTGTCTCGATCAAATGCAGATTTGTCTCGTTCGCTTCCCTCCTGCACATTGTCTCCATTTGAAATGCATAGTCCGTGTTTGTGACAGATCATACATAGTGTAGTGCAATAATCCATTAGCGGGACGTGCAAAGACTCCGTGTGTGATTGGGGGGGGGGGGGGGTAAAACAAAAAAAGGCATCCGAAAGAGTGCGATGGGCATTGCATAGTTTTTTAAGTCGGAGGTATGCATGTTTGGCACTTTTACAGTTTATATTTGGTGAAAGTACAGCAGCGTTTCCTGACGATTGACTGTCGCGTGTTAACAAGTGCCTGCTAGAAATGCATGATGTTGGGGGGGTCAGAAGCGGAACAAATGCACCTCATTTAGTCCAAACAAGGGCACAGTTGCGACCACGTTCGACTGTACAGCCTTAAAATATCTCTCGATTTTTCACTGCCCTGCCTGTTTCAGAGGGTTTCGCTGCTGTTGTACTTGTTCGAGTCCGACCGGCTGGGCCACGTCTTCAAGGAGATGCTCCGGCAGCACCGGATTCGTGCTCGTTCACTGGAGGGCCACTAGGGGTCAGTATAGCATTTTACTTGAAGGGTGCAGTGAGCGTCGGGTGCCTTACCGTCTCTCCATGCACATGTCCCACTGTTTAAAGTTGATCATCTGCACTAAATAATGCGTAATGCATGGTGCTATTAGGTGCGGCCCGTGGCGGCATCAGCAACTGGCAGAGACTCAATGTGTAAGATGGAACATGGGATGCATAAATGGTGCTGGTTGCATGCATTTCTCTCACTCTGAGGAGAAATCTCTCATCAGGACAGACATTTGGTTGTTTTGTATGTTTGTTTGTTAGGGTTGCATTTGATTTTATTGCGTAGGAAGGTACAGCACTGTGGCCAGTCAGAACACTTTTAGGGGTCAATTGCACGAAGCACTAGAAAGCGGAAGATTTTAATGCATCTTTTTTTTTTTATTATTAATAGCAATTTCAGTCCCTTTAAAGTCCAGAATGCAGTTTATGCAAGCCAATAAATTCTAAAGTATAAATAATGGAATGAAATGAACGCAGTAGGTGATGGGTTTTCTGTGTTTAGTTGTTTTTTTGAAGGTACACCGTGTTTTATGCCTATCAAAAGCGGTTTAAGTGAGCATCGATACAGCAGCTGCTGAAATTGTGACCTTTTTTTTTTTTCACCTTCCTGAATGAAGGGCTTATCAGTGCTTCAGAGCCTTGGAAGTAAAACGGTCTGTGTGTGGATGCCAAACAGCTGTCAGTTTCAGAAGCAATCTTCATGCAATTTTATTTTTGTGTAGTTTTAACTTCAAATATATATATATATATTACTAACCCTTGCCTCTTATTTGGGCAAGAAATGTCTCTTTAAAGGAATAGTTTGGTTATAAATGATCCTGAATTGTCATTTTTACTCTCTTTACCCACAGTTGTTTAAAATTGCATGGCTTTTTTTTGCTGCACATGAGATTTTAGTAAGTTTTAAAAACTATGCGAGCTGTTTTTTTGTTAATGCAACAAATTGAACGGATATCTGTAGATATTAAAGTTAATTTATAGCTTGGAAGGCTTGTAATAAACATTTCTGTTGCTCAAGAAAACAACGTGAGGGTGTGAAAACTTTTACATGACTTTCATTTGTCGCCCAACGATTCCTTTAAAGCTGCATCTGGTTTTGCCTCAGTACGTTTTAACCGAAGATTGTTCGTGTTGTATTCGCAAGTAACTGTGGTAGCAGGGCTCGTAGCACACTGAGGTCGTTGCCTGACGTGGCTTCCGTTATTGACAAAAAAGCTAGAAGCGAAAGAGTCGATGTATTTTCTCCTCACGTCTCGTCTTTTATTTCCGAGCTTTCGGGAGGGTCTTCTTTTAGGGTCTAAAACGTAACACGAGTTCAAAGTTCATAGAAAGTGCCTTTCCTCATGATGGTGCTGAATAATCTGAGACTAAAGTGAGAAATCAAAGCGCATGTTAGTCTTACTCTTACCTTGAAGAAGGTGTTGCACACATGCAAACACACACACATATGTTTTTATCTCGATCGGGAGGCTCGTAACGGTGCCTCTTTGTATATTCAGATATTATAATGACGACGATATATGCCAAGTATACGAGCAAACGGTTGAGATACTGTATTAGGAGTCTGGACCAATGCAATGGAAGCGTTTATATAGGTGAATGTGCTATCTTTAGATGGGGCAGAGCGGACACTCATATGACACGGCCTGACCCTGGACAGGAAAGCCTAGCACAGCACTTTAAAGACTGCCACCCAAACAAGGAAACAAAGCCACCTTGCTTTGCTCTCCTTTTTCTTCGCCCCATAAGCCCCTTTTTTCACCTACTCCAGCAAAAGACGGTCTCTAGTGCTTGAAATCTTTGCTGAGGGAAGGTTAATGGCGTTTCGAAGGTTTACACAGGCCCCGTGACGTCACTATGGCTGCTTAAAAATGTTTTTGTTTGCGTGGCGGCGGCTGATCGATCCCTCTCAGTGTGTAATGGCCCGTAGAAAACCTAGACACGTACAGTATGTGTTTGACCCCCGTGGTCACATGGGTGCTCGTTGGTCCCTGAACGACAGATCTCAGAACACTGCACCTCACTTACCTTGGTATGCTGCATATGTTATTAGTGAAAGAAACTGCAAATGGGCGGATCTCAGCGAAGAACGTTTTACACCATCATCACTAGACGTGCTATATTTTGCATAAGGAAAATTAAGCAAAAACATTTTAATTAATATATATGTGTTATTAATATTAGTTTAGTTTTTTTTTTTTTTATAAAAATTTGGAATTACAAAATAGCTCAAAACCTGGAGGAAAATGTTAATTGTTATATTTTTTGTCATGCAAAATATAATTTCTAGTTGTACTACACTCTAACATAAAGACAGAAGATAAAATAAAGCCTTTTTTGTGACCTTACTATAATGTGAAAAGTTCTTCTAATATTAAAATATATATATTTATACATCTCAGTAGAACTGCATTGAATCTGCATGCTTGTTAGTCAATATCATTCTGTCACCATTGAGAATAATGGAAATTTCTAAAGAAACCCATCATGAAAAAAATGCAATAATTACATAGGCTTTATTTTTGTCATGCAAAATGTAATTTCTAGTGAGTTGCACACCAACAACACAAGACACGAATAAGAAATGATATATTGCATTAAGAAAATGGCGCCTGTTTTTTGGACCATTATGTGCTTTATTTTATTTTTAGGCATTTTGACCTGATTTTAGTGACGGCTAAACACATCCTCCCTCTCTAAATTCTCATTGTTGATATCCGTTATAATGGGAAACATACAGAAATATTAAATTCTAGTAAAAACGTGCCTAATTGTCATTAAAATAATGATTAAAACCGGCTTTGTTTCCTCATGCAAAGATTCATTTCTTATTTGCTCTTTTGATTTTGGAGGTGGATGTGTTTTCTTGAGATTCGCCCAGGTATTACTTTGATTACAGTATAATGCTTGACTAATGCCTGACAACAATATCCTTAACAATTTTAGAATCAGAGAAGTCTAATTGTACGAGAGAGAAAACAAATCATAACACGTATCTTTTTCTTCTTTTATTGAGCCAACTTTTATTTTGTTGTCCTATTTAAATGTTTTTTTTTTCCTTTTAATATATTGGAAATATATATGGGAAATATTTAATGGTGTATTTATTGAGGGAGTGCTTACGCGGTTGAGTCTCCGCAGAGTTACGGGGGGCACACACACACACACACACACACACACACACACACAAGCACAAGCACAGAGTGGGCTGATGACGTCACTTCCTCCTTGACCTTTGACTAGTTGTCTGTCGAGATGGTCCAGCGAAGAGGCTCGTCGCATCTCATCTCATTACGGGACGGAGAACCACACTGACTTTGTTATTCCAAGAAAAGAAGATAACAAGCTGATCGTTTTCATTCAGAGCTGCTAAACTCTTAGCCATACACGTTTTTTCCCTGGAAGGATGTGTCCGGTGCTTTACAAATGGAGTCGAGAAGCAGATCATGGTATTTGTCCTTCCTCATTTGCTTGAGTTCAATTGTCTTCGTGCCAGAGAGGGTCCCATTCCACTCAGATATAATATATATATATATAAATATATGAGCCTCAGCCTTAACTGTACTCTTGTTTTTCCGATTCGACTTGAGACGTCTGTCGAAAGGCCTTCGTCGTGCGTAGAGAAGCATACTAAGTCCCTGTGCGGCATCTCGGTTCTCTCGTAAACCACTAACTGTCGCGAGGCGCTTGGAGACGAGGCCGCTGTCTGTCTTTCGAACGGTCCTGTTGTCGTTTTCCAGGAGGACAGAGGCATCGAGCGCCGGACAAGTTGCACCCAAATCGCCGACCGGTTTGAGTCGATTCCTAAAAATGTTTACAAAACGGTTTACTGCAACGCAAAGCTCCAGCATTCCAAAAACGGACTGTGAAGCCTCCGATGCAAACGTATGGCGAGTCTGTCCATCCTCCGTTTCTGGCAGCTTCCATCGCGCGCTCGTCGATGCTTAACGAAAGAGCCAAAGTTGAGCCGTTGCGATCTCTGTGGCTCTGTCCTCCCATCTCTCTCTCTCTCTCTCTCTGTGTTCGCAAAGTCTCTCTAATGTACCAAGGGATGTTTCTTTTCCTTTGAAATGTCTTTCTTTGTTTAATAATACTCTCTTTGTAGATCAATGGCCTTTTAGTGTTGCTTTGCTTCAGTTTGGAGTGTATCTTTCACTAATACTTGCAATAAAAAGCTTTGCTTTTGAAACCCAGACCTGGCGTTTATTGGCTCCGTGTGTTTGGTGCGTGGCTCTGCTGATGCAGTCATGGATTGAATGGGATGCGTGTGGATGTACAAGCTCTTCTACATCTACAGAAGGGGCTGAATGAGATGCTAAACAAGCATTTTTTGATGACACAGTTGTGTGTGTTATTGAGTGTAAATATCTTCATGGCTGTGTTCAGAATAGAGGACACCACACTACATTCTACTTATTTTAGTGAAACAGTACAAACATGGTGCATTTTAACTTTGGTTACAATTAATAATGAAACGCACCGGGTGTTAAACATGGATTTGGGTTGTTCCAATATTTCATTTAATTTCAGCTTTATTAGTTGAAGTAAAGTTAGTTGCCAAGCCACTATTTCCTGTTTTTGTCGTTTTCAAATTTTAATCTAATATTATTTTCAACTTATTAAAGATTGATGAGATGAAATGATGCATAAATCACAGAAAATACTAAGAAATAGACTGATATTAAACCGTTATAGATAAAGTAATGATTTATTCATTTATTTTTACTTCAGTTTGTTGTATTTGAGTTTGATGCCAAAGCAACATTTCTAAACACTTACTTAAAAGCTTTCTATGTAATACATTATGAAAATATTTAAATGCATTAATTTTGTATTTTTATGCATTTTATATAAAGCTTCATTGCACAAACTAATATTATTTTTAATAATATAAGTTGTATTTAACAAGACCAACACTGGTAATAACAACAGTTCTGGTCTGAAGTTTAGCAGCAGATATTAATATCCTGTCACAGTGATGGATAAAGTGACCCAGAGACTTCTGAAGAAGTGGCTTATTCATATTTATCCCGTGTCCCTTTAAGGCCTGTGAAATGTGCTGCCATGAATCATGATAATCTCTTTTGTCGTCTCATCTCACCTCAGCACTTCCACATCAGACTGAGCTTTTTCTGTATCCTGTATTATTGGCTGAATGCAAACTTCGGAAGCTCCTTTGTCTTTCTGGAAGAATATCAAAGCTATATTAATACTCTGACATTTTACGCTCTTCATGTTGGCAATAAGCTATTGTGTGCTGACAAAAGAGCGGGAATGTACTACAGCTTTCCATCTGAAGAACATTAACTGTACAGTAGTGACACGACGGATACAGGACAAGAACAAGAGATGAGATGAAAGCGGATTATTAAAGCAGGAGCGAGGGAATGTTGGAGAACACTGATCTTAAAATCCAGATTCTTTACACGTCTTCCCCATTTGCGAACATGTTGAATTTTGACATAGTAATTATGGAATACAAAAGAGCTCATTATGCTAATGTCATGCTGATGGAGTTTAGACTGATTACTGTCCAGAAGAACTCGCACACTTGTCATCTGTAACGAAATATCAAGGTTAAAACACTTGTGAAGTCCAGTCCACATTACAGGTTATTGTCTTCAAAACTGTATGTGTGTGAGAGCGTGTGTGTGTGTGTATAGTGTAACAGTGAAAATGCACTCTTTAGGGGCTGATTTAGGTTATATTATTATATTAAATTGGCCTTCTCCAGTATTGATTTACTTTTTTTTGCTTTTCTGATTTTTTAAATAAAATTTTATTATAAATGTAATAGTTAAAATACATTTAAATCTAATAGTTATATTTTAGATCAAATTTATAATTTTTCTTTTCTTTTTTTATCACTTAATGTAAATGAGTTAGATGCCAAATTAATATTTTTTTAACACTTTTTAATTTTTCACAATTTTTTTGAATATTTAATTGCTATTTAATTGATTTTATTATTTTTATTAATTGAAATATGTCTGTGTGAATTTATATATGTCTAATTGACTGTGATCAGCCACTGTTGAGCTGTTTAAGGTGGGATTTATCCGATTTATTAATTAGATTGTTTTTTTTGTTTGTTTTTTTTTCAGTTTCAATTGACATCTTAGTAATTTATTTTCGAGTGATATAAATTTTATTGTGGTCTCATCTAAATTGGGAAAAGAAAATGAAGAAATGATTACGTGTAGACTTCTTTATCATGAGTTTTTCATTTCACAAGCAAAGTGGATAAAAATAAACCACAAAAATTACTCAATTTATTGATTTGGGACAATGGTCAATTTATTTAGTGGCATTTAAACTAATGGCAGAATGTCACAACTGACCAATAAGAATAATTTCAGAAAGGACCGCATTAACTAAACCTCCTGAGGATGCTAGTCTAAATTGGCTAAATAAATAAGCATAAATACCTTTATAATTCTAATATCATACCAAAAGTCTATAATACATCGATATTAAAGAAAGTATAAAAGTTGTTCTGAAAGCTTCAAGCATCTGGCAGTTCATCAGCTCTCGTCAGTGTCCTGAGATCAGCTCACAGAGACTCTTCATACGGCTCTCTCAGTCGCTCTCTTCTGTTATATCCAGACCGGTGTCTCCTGTGGCGGACACAACAGGAATTATAGGAGAAAACCAACAAGAATAAATCTAGAAGCTAATGCATTTTCTTGTGCAATCAAGTGCAAATAATGTAATTGTGTTAAAAGTGTAGTTCATGGAAGTGTAAATGACCTGCAGCAATATTAACTGTTTCACCTGAAGGAAGACATTTGTAATCATTTTGATTTGCGCAACTATTTATTGCACATTGGCTTGTTGATATTGCATGTATCGTACTGTTCGCGTGACTGTTTGATGTCACTGGAGGTAATGCTTCACTGACGATAACACACTGAACCTGTTTAGACGTCAGTAGCTGGAATGAAGACGTTCTCCACCCAAAACCATTTACATTCCATTCATTGCTTAACATCGTGTGTAAAAAAATGTTTACTGTATTTAAAACCACAAAAAAACATTCCAGATTTACTGTAGAACACCATGGTTATTTTTACTGCTTTAATAGTTTGATGTTTTGCACTGTTTAATAACGAAAATATCCACGCTCTTAAATTCTGATCTGAATCAAGCGAATCATGAACCTGCTCTGATGTTCTGGTCAAATGATTCACTATTCATAGGCCTGATCTGAATAATGATTCACAAACCATCATTTGAGATCGTTCAACTCACAACATTATTAGTTAGGCTGCTTCAAAGTCCTGATCTGATTTAAGATTCGTGATTCAATTAGAGTGCTTCGTTTCAAGATGCAATGGTTTATCTGATTCAGAGTTTCACTCATCACTTTGTAATGATTTCTTATATATAAAAAATGAATACTGTAAAAATAGGGACATGTTACGCACCTCCACAGTATAAAGGCCAGAGATGCAGCTACGAGCGTCAGTATCAGTAGCAGAAACACGACGACAGTAGTCGTGCTCCTGTTTGTGTTTTCACACCCTTCTGAAACACACACACACACACACACAGAGAGACTTCATACTGTCATTGAACATCTAATGAAAAGCGATGTTCCTGTCCTTCGTGATGCAGTGAGAGCTGTACCTGCAGTGTATGTGGCTGAACTGTGTCCCAGTTTGTTGCTCACCACGCAGGTGAAGTGTCCACAGAAGGTGCTGGAGACATCCAGAGACGTCCCATCTGCTGAAACACGACCCACTTTCTCCGTTACAACCACTTTCTCATGCAGCCAAGTGAAGGTGGGCTCAGTTCCCCACGCCTCCATACAGTGAAGAACAGCGTGTGACACATTCACCATCACCGACACGTGATGCACCGCCACTGACACACACACAGAGAGAGAGATCAATTACTAGAGAAACACGAAGACACAATGAAGACAGAAATGGGTCACTGCTATTATGGAGTGCATCTTTTTCCCCATACTGAATGTTACTCTGTCTATCTGTCTACAGTGGCTACGGAAAGTATTTAGACCCCCTTAATTTTTTCACTCTTTGTTATATTGCAGCCATTTGCTAAAATCATTTAAGTCCATTTGTTTCCTCAATGTACACACAGCACCCCGGAAAAACACAGAACTGTTGACATATTTGCAGATTTATTAAAAAAGAAAAACTGAAATATCACATGTTCATAAGTATTCAGACCCTTTGCTGTGACAGTGGAGTTTGCAAAAAAAAAAAACACCTCCAAGATTGTGAGAAATAAGATTCTCTGGTCTGATAAGACCAAGATAGAACTATTTAACAAGACAATGACCCCAAGCACACAGCTAAAATAACCAAGGAGTGGCTTCACAACAACTCTGTGATGTTCTTGAATGGCCCAGACAGAGCCCTGACTTAAACCCAATTGAGCATCTCTAGGAAAGACCTAAAAATGGCCGTCCATCGACGTTTACCATCCAGCCCAGGAGGAATGGCAGAGGATCCCAAAATCTAGGTGTGAAAAACTTGCATCTTTACCAAAAAGACTCCTGGCTGTATTCCATCAAAAGGGTGCTTCTACTAAATACTGAGCAAAGGGTCTGAATACTTATGACCATGTGATATTAATTATCGGATGAATTCTGTCATGTTATTTGGTTTGTGTCTCTGTTAAGTATTTATCCTGTTTGACTTAATATTACAAAATCTGTTTAAAACATGGTTCAAAATAATTAACTTACAGATGACGTTCTTATGTCAGCTAACTGAAAATGCTTGTGATGCTTGGGCCTTTAAATTTACTACACTTTATATTTTTATCATCTTTAAAAAATTTTTTTAACTCTACAGCACAAATGGGTGACATTTTTGTCCTTTAATATGTTTTGCATGCAATTATTGTTTCAGCTGATGTGTGTTTCTTTGTGAGAATTACTTCTCGTCACATTTTGTTTGTAATAGTTCACATTAAAATGGAGTTCGTATGAAAAGGGGAGTTTTCAGATGTGCATTTTAAGGTTAAAAGTTGTATAAATTGAGTGATTAAATTGAGTAAATGTAAATGAGTTTGTTTCTTCATCAGATTTGAGGAAATGCTGCATTCCTTCACTTTCTCAGCAATGGATGCTTTGGAGTAAACGGGTGCCGTCAGAATGAGACTCCAAACAGCTGATAAAACCATCACAATAATCCACACCACTCCAGTCCAGCAGTTAATGTCTAGAGAAGATAAAAGTCATGAGTAAGTAAGAAACAAATCCATCATTAAGATGTTTTTAACTTCAATCTGAAGCTTCTGGTCAAGATTCTCTCCTGATGCAGACAACATTGCATTTTCACTAGAGGAAGCGTTATTATGGGCTCATATTTTAGCTGGAAGCAATGGTTACTGTTAACTGCTGGACTGGAGTGGTGTGGATTATTTTTATCAGCTGTTTGGACACTCATTCTGACGGCACCCATTCACTGCAGTGCATCCATTGGTGAGCAAGAAAGCCATTGGTGAACACTACATCTTGAACGGCCTGAAGGTGAGTACATTTTCAGCAAAGTTTCATTTTTGTGTGAACTATGCCTTTAAGTGCAAACATTTTTTGACAAGAACAACAGCAGAAAAAGCTGATCTTACGATACTCTTGAACGGTCCGCTGTGCAGACCGTCTCTGTCCTGACCGCTCTGTAACTGTGACCGTGTAGACACCAGCGTCTGCTGCTTGATAACCTCTGATCCTCAGCGTGGCTCCCTGTTGTTCCAGAGTTACTCTCGCATCTGAGACTTTACGAGGAAACTCAGCCAACGTTGAATTAATACCAGAAGTCTTTGCAACGTGGTCCCATGTCATTTTAACAACACGTTCTCCATCCAGCAGCTCGATCTGTGCCTCTAGTATCAGGTCATGGCCTTTGATTACATACAGAGACTGCTGGTTTGTGAAGCGGACAGACAAACACTGACCTCTCCAGAGCCCTGCCGTTACAAAATACATCATTAAACATACATATACTTTCATACATATACTCACCTTTCATATACTTTAAAAACCTGTAAACAGCTATATGAAACACTAAGATTCAATCAAACTTATTACAATAATTATTGAATATAGACCTTTTCATCTGACTGTAGACTGTTTATAATGGCAAAGAAATGCAAATAGTAAAAAATAAATCATGTAAAATAAAAATAAAAATAACATTATTATTTAAAACTACAAAGTAACCAAAAATTAGACATTTCTTATTATTATCAATGCTTTTAATTTTTTTGTAGATATCGCAATATAGGTTCTCTAAATATAAAAAGTACAAAAGAACAACATTTACTAGAAATATTAAAAAAACCTGTAAATAAAACTATAAAAAATATATTAAATATTCAAACAATATAGCTTTTTAATCTAATTACAGACTGACTGAAGTATTATTAAATTATATATTAAGCTGTACTGTGTATTTATTATTGTTTTGTTTTGTTTTGTTTTTGTGGAAACTGAATAGAAATAGGCATTTTTAAAGAATAGAAAATCTCTAATATTGAAGAAAGAACAAATATTGTATTATTCAAATAATACATTAATTTAATACAATGTAACAGACTTTATCTAGACTGTTTAAAGTAGCCAATACATGTAAATGTGAAAAATAATTAACACATAATATAATTTTTAGCAGTAATAATCATTTGTGTAAGCATTTATTTGGAGTAGAAATAAAAAAACACCAGTGTTTAATAATAGTTATGTTTAATGACACAATAAAGTTAATTCAACTGTAGACTGCTTGAAACGTAAATGTAAAAAAGAAAAGAAGAATTATTCGACTAATAATCTAAATATCGGAGGCCTGTGTAAATCTGTGTTTTTCTGTTCAAGAGTCCTTTCTATTATGAAGCTGTGCTGCTATTTTTGTGAACGCAGTGATACATATCTCTGGATTCTTTGATGAATAGAATAAAAGAAGAGCATTTAACTAAGAAATTAAACTAAAAATACACCGAAAACTGCAAGCAGCCAATCAGAATCAAGTATCCTGTGCAACATTATCCACATAGACATGCAGGAAAACTCACAGCAGATGTGCAGAAGCAGGACGGTCCTGACGAGTAGCTGTAGACGTGGTTCCATGTTTCCTAGAACAAACAGACTGATCCTCCTCAAGCATTACATGCGCCAAGTTCAGTACTAGACGCTTTTCTTAACTCACCTCTCATAACTTCCTGAAAGAGACGTCTGTATGCAGAAATGCCTTTCCCATAAAGGCACTAGAGCGAAGCTCCCTCAGTAAACATGTTAGCGTCTCTGCAGGACTGGGGTATTCTGTGAACTCGTGTGCTCAGTTCACCGAGTTAAAGGTCTTTAGGCGTCACCGTGTTTGCAAACTGAGCCGTTTCCTTTTTCCCTTTCCTGTGGAGTAAAGCCACTATTCTCTGTTCAAACAGGCAGATCTTCCATACAGTAAAACACTCCCATCACACTTCATGCTCAAGAACGCTTCAAACTCCTTTACTCTGAACAAATATACATGCACATGAAATAAACAGCATAAAAACAATGAGGTAGAAACCAAATGAATAACCTTGATATTCATTTTTGTAAACAAAACAGCTTATATTTCACAGCTTCATAACATTTTTCAAGTTTAGCCAAATAAACAGAGCTATTCTTTACAATAAACATTTGTTTCGCATGAAACAAGAACTTATCAAAGCTACAGCTGAGAAATAAAAAAAGATAATTACTTTTCAAAGTATAAAGTTTACTAAAAACAACTTGCTTTTCCCTGAGATCATTAAATTAAGAAACTTGCATAAAATGAGGTTACAATATGAAAAAAAGATCCGATATATATCTAAAGAACAAATTAAGAATAAAAATGTGTAAATAAATACAAATAAATAAAATAAGCTATGATCTTGGGTTAGCTTGTGGTTGAACCATGAGTGAAGACTCTGGATTATTTCTGCTTACTTCTTCCTTCTTCTTCACAAAAAGGCTGAAAAAATGTGAAAAAGAGTTTTAAGTAAACAGATTAGGTCTAAGCGATTAAGGTATATTACATCTAAATATATTTCTCAGCGTTTATCTGAAGCAATATCCGGCTCATCTCAATCTTCATTTTTTATTTACAAGTATTAAACTACTTTTTAATATATTTTTAAACATCATACAGAGCAGTGTTATTTTTAGTATCACTGAGATAAAATGTTATTTTTATTAAGATTTTATTAGTTCTTTTTATGTCCAAATAGCTTTAACTAATTTTAGTTGCAGTTATTTTTGTACATGAAGAGAATTTAAATGAAAATGAGAAAATTTCTTGCAACTAAAGCTTAAATAGTTAAATAATTGTTTCACGTGTGTGTGTGTGTTTACAGAGACTTCAGTTACAATATTTGAGTGATGACACAAATATTTGGTAACTCTAACACCATACTGAAGTCATCAGACACACTATTAACCTATTGGACAGATAAAAACTCATTTTAAATCATCCGAATTTCTAAAGATCTCTTGTGAATATTTGATATACATCACCCAGCAAAAAAAAAAAGTTTTGCAAATAACATAATTTCGAGAGGATCGCTGGACGAATGAATCATCCACAGCTGGCTCTCATCATCTAATCAATTCCCTTCTTCTTCATCTCCCTTTTGTGCATCCCTCCTCCTCCCCTTCTCCGCCTTTCACCCCCATGTCTTCCTCCGGGGGGCAGACGGAGACTGAACCAAACGCTGAACTCTTGCCCTCGCTAGGGTACAAACCATTAGGGTTTGTAGTCCGCCATTCTCTCGGCTCACTCCCAAATTCACTATTTTATCTTATTCTATTAATGAGGAAGCATGAACTACTGAAATAATGTAAAACAGAGTAGATGTCTTACCAAGACACAAAAATTGTGATTGCTGTTACTGCTATTGCTCCAACTCCAACCCCAATTAGTCCTTTACAACAGGTCTGAGATTCTGATGAGAGTCAAACACAAAACATTAACACCAGCTAGACAAGCTGATTACTCTCACAACTAAACAAGCGTATAAAACTTTGTCAAAATTACAAGTACAATTACAATTAAATTACAATTGTAATTTCTCAAATATAGCAGAGATTTAATGCACACTGCACTTTACAATAAGGTGTCATTAGTTAATATATTAACTAACATGAACAAACAATGAACAGTAGATTTATTACAGTATGTATTCATCTTTGTTAACATTAGTTCATAAAAAATACAACTATTCATTGTTGGTGCATTATCTAATGTTAACAAACACAACTTGTGAATTTAATAATGCATTAGTAAATGCTGAAATTAGCATGAACTAAGATTAATAACTGCTGTAGAAGTATTGTTCATTATTAGTTTATGTTAACTAATGTTGTTAACTAATGAACCTTATTGTAAAGTGTAACCCAAAAATGTAACAGAATGCATTATTTTCCAAAAAACTATTCAATTTTCACAAAAGTTATGTAATTAGTTGCTGTTTCAGCGAGCAACGCAATTTTATAATGCATTACTTTTAAAAGTAGGCTACATTTCTCCAACGCTGTTATTCGTTCATTATTCACTCTTTAACAAATTATTTTCTCATTGTTAGTTAATTTTGGTTAATGTATTAACTCCTAATGGAAACATTTTTCCGCATGGTATGGTGACAAATGACATTTGCATGAGACAACTACTACTTTAATAAAAAAAGCAATGCATTCCAATACCTTCTGGTATCTGATAGTGCGTAGTCACTGTCCCCAGGCTGCTCTTGATGATGCAGGTGTAGTTAACACCCTTAACCTCAGAGATATCTAGTCTACTGCCATCTGCTAACAGGGCGGTTTGATTGGTTACTGTAACACCATCAACCATCCATGAAAACTGAGGAGTGTCCCACTGCGTCATGCCATGATTATCTACAACACACTCCAGCACACGTGCCACTGATGCCTTTAGAGGATCCACTGAAAAGAAAAGAAAAGTATGTAAGAAAAGAGATACCATCCTGTTTAACTAGTTTTGCATAACATACTGCCTTTAAATTTTACTAGCTGAGCATGTTAAGAAAATATTCAAAAGATCTGTTGCACAGGTCATTTGTAAAACAACATTTGCATAGATAAAATGTAACCTAACTTACCTATCTTTCGCACTTCTATTGAGTCGTGCGTCTGGTATCCTTTACTGTCTGTAACGGTGATCTTGTAGAATGCAAAGTCTTCTTCTGCAACATCAGAGACCTGAAGAAGTGCATCTCCCTTCTCCAATGATATTCTGTTTCCACGTGAAAGTCTGACATTGTCCCTTCCTCGCTCGCGGTCCCACGTCACCATGTCAATCTTGTCATTTGGATCCTTCTCGAACATGGCTTCCAAAACAAGAGTTTGGCCGAGAGCAACATACAGAGGCCGTCCGGTTTTAAAACGGACCGATATATCTCCATGAAGATGTACAGGCACTGAGTTATTGAAAAGAATTAGTATGTTATTAGTATCTTAACTAACAGGTTGAGTGAGAATCTGGATAGGTATGACCAGGTTGAACAACTTACTGTTAACTATTTATTTTATGTTCCTATTTTAAACATAACATTCTGGAGTAGTTTTAGAAGGTAAAACTTAAACAAACTTAAAGTACAAGCATGAAACTAATTTATTTTCTGCTCTGATATTTATAATTACATCAGAAAGATAGAAATTTTTTTTATATGTAATCTGTAAAATGCAATATAATATTTAAATAGCATTTGAATTATTGTTTTCTTTAGTGATATCATTTCCAAATTTTACTTTAATTTATACTTTAATATTTTACTTTTTTTATAGATATATTGTGTTCTTTTTTCAGGCATGTAAACGTGATCATGTTTATTAAAAAAAGATTTTTTAAAGAAGGCTGCTGATTAAAATGATTTTCAATCACCTTTAGACATTTATAATTTAGACATTTATTTTGTTACTCCAAATGACTTAATAATAGCTTTTTTTGTTTTGTTTCTATTCACAAGCAGTGGCAGTTCTACATTGAATTACTTCCTGGGCGATACCCCCTCTCAGTGCCCCCCTCCCTTTTAAAATTTCAAATAACATCAGAAAAGCATTTATTTAAAAAACGAATAAAAACGAAAGAAGTAATCAAAAATTTGAAAATGAAGTATTGGATAGGGTTAGGGACGGCTTTATTTTCCCAGTAAAGGTGTCAACAATGGCATCTATTTAATATTCTGATTTAAAATGAACATTTACACCCAGTAGGTTGCACTCTGTTTTATAATGTACTTCAATACTGAGGTGCAGATAATTGTCACTTGCAATATGTGGTATAAATTAGGGTTGGGTCGATAGACGATGGTCGTCATCGCCCAACCCTAGTATAACTATCGGAAAATGCAATGTGCACTTGGTGTAAATAGCCACTGCCAAAAAATAATGATCCCAAAACGTATTATCCATATGGGACCGTCAGATATGAAAATTATGTAAGCAATAACTTATTGATGTTTGACACAGTGAAGGCGGATAGTGTAGGCTATGCATTATGTTTTTTAAAAGATCGGCTTAAATGTGTGATATGAAGAAATAATGTCAAAAACGGATTTATAGTATTCTAATTAGATTCTCAATTATTGAAATGACTAGACTTTTCATTATGATTCATGTTTTATAACTGATTTGTATATTGTACTGCAAATATGTATTGCTGTTAAAAGAGCGGAGATATCTGACATTTGATTCTTGCCTCAAAAGTCTCAAAAATGTACTTAACGAGCTAGCAGGGGTTGAGCAAGCACCCTTCTCGCGAGAACGCACTTTTGCACGCGCATAGTGTTCTGTTGCCACTTCTTTTTTAAGCAGCTGTTATAGTTTAACTAGTATATCTCAACAGTAGACTCACTCAGAGTAACAGTGGCACACAGAATCCACACCAGCATCCATGGCCCCATGATGACACCTGACAAAGACCTCGTTAGAAACTACCTCTGCATTATTTCTTATTTTAAATAAACGCCCTTCAGGTTTAAATAAACTGTCTTACCTTGACTTTCGAAGCTTAAATCCAGTGTTCACTTGTTCACAGGTAAATAATCACCTGTGTCTACGGTTTTACCATCATCCGTGACGTCATGTGGTGACGCCCGTGCGTGCGTGCGTGCGTCAAGACGTAAACATTAGACCTCAGGCTACCTCAGGCTTTATTTGTGCTAATTAATAAGCTATAATAAGTAACCTTTTTTACACCCGTTGGGGTGAAACAGCGAACGTGTTTATTTCTACATTTCTGTCTTTTCTACGTTAGCAACAAAGACATTATTTCGGTTTTGTGGTAACGTTAGTGAGGTGAGGTGTGGGGAGTCGTCAAACAGGTAAACCAGGAAGTCAAAGCAAAGCAAATCGAAGCACACAACAATGAAAACCAAAAGAAGACTGATTAGTAAGTGTATATAACAGCTTTAATTTCTCTTTTTATCGGTCTAATTAATTAAAACGATTGTTGGTTCTATAGGTGTGTGTACGCAGTTAGGCTAATTGTAGCCTCTTGTTAATATGAGACAGTGATTAATGTCAGTATTTCTTTTAATTTGACAGAATGTCTCTTATTATGATTTATATGCTTTAATATGTGATAGAATTACACATCTGGGAACTAATTAAATGTTTCGCTCAGGCCCTCCAGACTGACATGAACATACTGCTTCATCCTGTTTGGTTTTTCTCTCTGACGAGTAAGTTTTGCCTCCTCAACCTTTCAAGATGTGCGATGTGACTCTGTAGAAGATACACAGCTGAATTTTATAGTCTAAGGTCAAAATTAGATAAAAGCAACAATGACTCTTTTTTTTTTTTTTTAAAGAGTACTTTTGTCACTGAAAATAAATTTGAATATGACAAGTTTACCTTAATAAACATTTTCAAAAATGATAGACAACACATTTTCTAAATGTATGATGTGATAGGAAAAATAAATCTACAATATAGGGCTGTCATACAATGATTTGTGATTAATTGCATTCAAAATAAAAGTTTTTGTTTACCTAATATTTGTATGTACAGGTTTTTTTTTTATTATGTAAAAATAAATACGTACACATTGATGTATATTTCTAAGAAAAATATGTTGCATTAATGTATAAAATATATGTAATGTATGATTGAATTTAAATATATACATGCAAATATGTGTAAATATTTTCAAAATATATTCTGTATATGTCTAATAAATACACACGCATATATTCTGTAAACAAAAACTTTCTTTTAGGATCCGATTAATCATTTGATAGCACTACTACAAAACTAAAAAATACATCTTTAAGATGAAAAAGCAAACATCAAATCAACATGATGCACGTGCTATCAGAATACTTTCTTCCTAAATATAAAAAAATAGCCATAAACAAATTCAGCATGCAATAGATAACATAAATAAAAATAAATAAATAAAATTATTTTGACCCATTTGTAAACTACAAGTATAAGTACATTTCATATATATATATAATATACGTATAGAAGAAAATCTAAAGAATTAAGATAAATATTTAAAGCATTGCTCTGTTTTGTTTAAAGTGCTATTTTAAGCTCTTTTATGTACCTCATTTGCTTTTCTCATGCCACACCCATGTGAATGCAACATTCATTCTCATTCAGATGCATTCACATTTAAACTTTCTTTCTCTGTGTTTGTATTATATGGTTTTAAATGTTCTTTCAATTTACCACGTAAGCCACTGAGCAAATATACTAAAGAAAAGATACAGCATTTGAAAAGCGCTCGCTTTGATGTTTTTGTTACTGTTATCTAATGCAAATACATTTTGAAATATGAAGTGAAGCGGCTTTCACTTTTTTTGCATGTGGCTCTCCATAGGTTTACTTTTGGTCGTTGTGTGTCTGGATCCTGTTCCAGTCCAGTTCGAGAAGACACCGGTGTTGGTGGCCACAGGGAAAGATGCCGTCTTCACAGTACAGACGGTGTCTGATGTGTCCCTCATCAGGTGGACAGATAGCGCAGCGACTACGCTGGCCATGTGGGCGAACGGGGGCCCTGTCGTAGTGTCTGTCCCGCAGTATCTGGGCAGGATCTCTGTCACCGCCACTCAGCTTAAAATCACCAGCAGCCAGCTCCGCGATTCTGGAAACTACAGTGTCTCGGTCGAACCCTCATCTGCCACGGGACTCGGTGTGAACACCCGTTCAGTGCAGCTCAAGGTGTTTGGTATGATGCTGCATATACTGTATGGCAACAACAGCAAAAACGAAATAGAGCTTTCAATTTAAACCAAACATAAAAGTCATAAAACTAAATTTATATCAGGGTTAAGGTCGTTGAAATACAGTTAAAATAGTAATTTTGTTGTGTTTTAAGCAGTAAGACAATCGACTGACTCCATTGCAAAAGGATGTTTAATAACGGACATTTTCTTTGTGTAGTCTGCTCACGCTGTCTTTGTTTTCATCTTCAGATACAGTGAACGGAGTGAGTTTGTCTCTGCCCTCTCTGCCGCTGGAAGGAGGGAATGTGTCTTTGAGTTGCAGCTGGTCCGCGGGTTCAGAGGTCAGTGTGGTTTGGGGTAAAGGAGGCGCTGTTCTGTCCTCTGACAGCCGCGTTACCATCAGCGGTGGATCTCTGCTCATCAAACAGGCCAGGAGAGATGATGCAGGAGAATACACGTGCACCGTCAGCAACGCCGTGAGTGCACAAACTGCCAAAGCCACCCTCAGCGTCTACTGTGAGTCAATAACAATTCATGCCATGTCACTGCTGCATAAACACCTTCTGGCAGATTTTAGTTCTTATTTTCAGTTATGTTTACACAAAGTATATTTTAAAATACCTGAATAAAATAATTATAAAACATTATTCCCGAAGTTTCAAGAAACTAATATTTGTACAATTTCTCACTCTTTATGACCAACAAATTTTAGCCAGTAAAATAGTTGGACATTACTAAAAAAAAGTATACAAATTATTGAAAAAAAAAAAAAAAAAACTTTTATTTATTTATTAGTTTGTTTGTTCTTTCATATTCCACTAAAATTCCCTAGGTCAGGTTTAAAACAGTAAACTGAAATAAAAAAAAAAGTCAAAATATGTTCCTTGCTTTAAAAAAATAAACAGAAAAAACTCTTTCTCTCTTAACTTATAGACATAATAAAATATATACAAATATAGGAAAATTATAAAATTACAAAAATACAAAGCTAAAAATAAAAACTGCAAATAAATATAATAATACTTCAATTATACTACAATATCAGGTTTCCATGACTGTTGAAAATAAAAAAGACTATTAATATAAATAAGAAATAATACTCTTTAATATGATGTAATCATTGTGTATAATTATATTATTATTAAATAATTATTTAATAATTATATTATGTTATTACGTTTTGTTAAGTTAATTTACGCTGTTTAAACCTATTGTACTGCTTTTTTCAGCATATTTTAGTCATTTGGTCAGGATATTATTCATCTCCTTTGTATTGAGTTTAATTTCTTTAATAAAACCTCAAGTTTATAGTCTTTGCACGTCAAGCTTGTGTAAACATTTCTTGCAGTTGGTCAAATTAGAGCATGTTTTATATGATGGCAGCATGTGTTCAGAGACACATGACATGATGAATGACTAAAGAACGTGTAGTGTTCTGGTTTGCTGGAGAAACATCACAATAACATGCAAGACATATTTTGGATTAATTTCTACTCCACTAGTGACTAATTGCAATCTGTTTGAGGGACATGACAACACTGGCTCAACTGTAAGTCCAGCCAATGGCAGATGGAGGAAACCAAAGAGTGTTTGTGCGATTCTGTTTGGTGATTTAGTTTTATTGTTTTGAGTATTTTGTTATGAACTCGAGTGATTCATAATGTGAAGCAATTTTTGCGCTGATGTCAGACTTACTCATGCCTTGGAAGTAATTCGATCTTTTCATTGGCTTCCAACAAGTTTCAGATAAAAGGAAAATAATGATCTGAAATGAAGCGCAAGTATTTAATTGCTGGATTATCAAAAATAGACATTAAATACATGGTAAAACAGAAAGTAATACAGAATACCTAAATCTCTAAATATTACACTTTTTTATTTTTACTACTACTAGTACTTTATTATTATTACATTTTATTCTTAATATTATTATACATAATAATTAATATTTCTGTGAAGCTTCTTTGAAACAGTATGTATTGTTAAATACACTACATATAAACTTGAACTGAATTACATTTTTCATACGTTATAGTAAATCCCACATAGCTAGTATTATTTTATTAAATTTGTATGTAAATAATAATTAGAATATATACAATTATGGTGATATATAATTAATCGAACAATGATACAAGATTAAAAATGGCTAATTTAGAATTATAATAACTTTATTATTGCTATTTTATTATCAATTTGTGCTGTCAAATGATTAATCACATCAAAACAAAAGTTTTTTTTGTGTGTGTATTGTGTATATTTATTATGCATATATAAATATACATATATTCAGCATATATTTGGAAAATGTATTTATGTATACATGTTTATATTGATTCATTCATCTAAATATATTTAATATATAAACGTAACATATTTTTGATATATAATATATAAATGTATACATGCATGTGTTTGTATTTATTATATGCATAATAAATATACATATTATGCACACAAAAACATTTATTTTGGAAGTGATTAATAATTCGACAGCACTAATAATAATATTTTTTCCCTGTCTTTTGGTTATACTGACCAACGTTACAGTGTGACAGTCCGGCACACCTTTTAAAGTTCCTGTAAATTGTCATTAAGCATTTTTATTAATTCTAATAATTCTATTGGTTCCTCAGATGGTCCAGACACCCCACAGTTAACTAAGACCTCTAGCGAGTGTGTTGGTGGTGGAGATGCTACGGTCGGACAGACGGTTCGTATCACCTGTACATCTGCCTCTCTACCTCCTGCCTCCTTTTCATGGGAACTAAACGACCAGCCAGTGACCGCCGGCCAATCAGGGACTGGCGTGCTGAGTGTGCAGATCTTCTCCACCAATCAGAGTGGCCGTTACGCATGCATCGCCCGGAATGACGTCACAGGAGGGACATCGAAGCAGGAGATAGACCTGGCCGTTGTGGGTGAGTTAATGGCTCTCTGTAGGACTTCAGTGACAGATGCATCTGTCAGTTCATTCTTTGGCGTGACATTCATTTTCTTGACCGGAGAGGGAGTAATCAAGCACAGGATTGATAAATTCATGTGTCACCTCTCTAGAAGGAGTCATAATTTTCATCCGCCTACAATGATTTTTCCTTTGCTGGATACTTTCTTCTATTTGCCGGCTCCATTATTGATGTTTCTGTGATGTGTTTTTTCTTTGCCCTTTATGCCCTGGCTCTATTTCTGTCTGCTGTTGTTAGCAGTGCTTGTTAATCTGATTCTTCAAATGTAAAATATAAAAATCATGTTTACAGGTACGTGTCTGAGCGGAGGCGCAGTAGCAGGGATTGTTGTTGCCTGTGTTGTTGCACTCATCATAATTATCGTTGTAATTATTTTGCTTCTGAGACAAAGAAATGGTACGTCCCTCTTAAATGTTTCTGTTTATTGTTTTGTTTTATGATGCTAAGAGGTCTGACATGATTATATGCTCCTGTTTTAAGTTGATCGGAGACTCAGAGAAAATGGACTTCAGAAGACAAACCAGAATGAAGGAATGACAGTAAGATGGCGCCACCTTCTATTATTGTGTTCTGTTTAATGAGTAACACCTCTTAAGGATGGAAAATAAATATATATATATATATATATTTATTAGGGCCGGGACTCGATTTAAAAAATTATCTAATTAATTAGAGGCTTTGTAATTAATTAATCAAAATTAATATGAATATAAATATATTATATAATATATATAATATATTATATTAATTTAATATAAATATGTAATCTGACAGTGAGAAGTAAGTTTTTTCATATGGATTTTTAGTAAACCATTAAATAATGACTGAATACATAAGCTTAAGCAACAAAATATTGTTTATTTTTGTTCAACCAAGTCCAGCAGACCAGTGCAATATTGCCATTAAGTGTAGCAA
>JAUCNO010000236.1:275428-288608 GCA_032353835.1 Enteromius viviparus
CCGGAAGTAGTAGGTCATCCGGGTACTTCTCGCCTACTGAATTTCGACTGCTACGAATTCGGACATACTACTCGCCTAGCATGCTGTTTTTCGCCTACTATATAGTAGGGTAGTAGGCGATTTCGGACGCAGCATAAGTTCAGATTTTGCAACTTGAGTGTTTCGTGCGAATCACACGTCACGTGCATCGAACGCACGAATCGCGTCATTCGCACAGCTTAATTCGCGTGAATCGCGCCGCAGGATGTCTAATCGTGCTTTGCATTGACTTAACATGTAAATCACTCGCGCTTAACACTTCATTCGCATAAGAACGCAGCATTAGGATCCAAACAGGGATGAAAAACCACTGAACACTTTTAACTTTTTACCTATTTAAAGATGGTTACATGACTAGTTACAAAGTAAGTATGGTGACACAAAATAAAACACTGCTAGTTTTTAAGCGGATAAAATGCTAACTATAATGTATGGTGGAAGAGCACTTCGCAGCACTTCGACCTCGGCGCAGTAATATCATCACTCCTGAAAACTCCCTCCTCACTCAGGTTGGCTGTATTGACTGAAGAGAGGGAGAGGGGGAGTTTTCAGGAGCGATGATATTACTGTACCAAGATTGAAGTGCTGTGAAGTGTGAAAAAATCGCTATGTTTTACTTTGTGTAACCATACTTACTAAAGTAAATAGTCATTAAATAGGAAAAACGTGGAAGTGTTTTGGTCATCCCTGTTTGGATCTAAAGTAATGAATGGAGCTAAGCTAAGTGCTAACATAGCGCAGCATGCTAGAGTGATTAAGTGCACTCACTAAGACGGGACAGATATGTATCAACTCGTCTAAGTTAAGGGATGAACATAGTGGAATATGAACAGTGATGCTTTTCTTTATATTTCAAAGAATAGTTCATACCACAAGTATCGTGATAACTAGCCTACACAAAAGAACGATATTGCATGTCAAAACTGCAATGCAGGGTTATATTATAATAAAACAGTAGCGTTCTTTAGTGCGGATGCTATATTTCTTTCCTAAAATAAGAAACAATAGCAGATTCAGTACGACAAGCAACAGCGCATTATAACAATATTAATATACTCACTTTCAGAATTATATTTTCCAGCAGATAAACGACAGAAATGCTAACAACCAATCAGAATCCATGTTGCTTTAATAAAGCGAGCGTACATTTGAACTATAGCTTGCTTAAAACAAATTTTTTTTTTTGCTTGTATAAATATTGTTATCATTATTGTTCTTGACGTGAACACACACTTTGTCTGATTCTAGTAATAGCCGATGTTTTCCTGTCTTAAGTTGTGCAAAGCGCTTATTTAAATCAGCACGCTCAGTGATGGTGATGTCTTGATCTTGATGAGATGGTTTTGCTGATGATCAATCAGAAGTCCACGCAATGTTCAGGTAAATGGCATTCATCCGTGTTTGGATAAACATTGTCCTGCGCGCTCACAGACTCTCACCGCAGCAGATTTCCGGGTAATTACAGGGCGAGACGCAGAACAGGGCAGTCTAATTATCACATAGATTTATCCTTCAGCAAGCGGGACAGACCGTATCTGCTGAAATGTCAGAGGAGGCGGTGCTGATTGTCACAGTCTCTGATTAAACGGAAGGCAGCGATTCATTGTGACATGATGAGTCTGTCACATTTAACTTCCTCTCACCTTCACCTTTGTTTCTGAAGAGGCTCTCGGTGGCTTTTGCTTGTCAGTGTGACATGAAGAGCTTCTGCCGGGTGACTTGTCACAGATTCATACACCCTTAGAGAAGTTCTGTGGGGTTTTGCAGGCTTGGTTCATCCTGTAATGAGAATTTTGACATTTCAAACCGGTGTAAATTTTTTTTTCTTATTTCTGGAGAACACAAGAGGTAGAAATTTTGAAGACTTCTTCTTTCCAGTGCAATGAAAACCTAGACATAGTCGACTATAGCTGTCAAAAAGGGTAGTTTAGTAGTTTTCATTTTTAAACAGGTTTGGTGCTTTTAAATTATGAGCAAATAAACCAAAATTTGTATGAAAACAAATAGTCTAACCATAATTTTATGAAGCTGCAAGAATAATCTTTGTGCACAAAGAAAAAAAAATAACAACGATTTCATTCAACAATTTTTATTCGAGCTCTCAGATTTGATTAAAAATATATTAATTTGGGGTTCGAAGATGAACAAAGGTTGACTAATTAGTGACAGAATTTAAATTTATGGGTGAACCATCCATTAACCAACAACATTACCAAAGAGCATTATATTTGTTACAAAATTTATAAATCTTTGTAAACCGTAGTTATGAAAATACAACAGTTCAGTGTTAGTTCACGTTAGCTTCATTGAATAATATTAACAGATACAACGTTAATAATGTATTAGTGCATTATTACATTAAAAATATGATTAATAAATGGTTTAGTAAATATTTTTATAGTTTTTAGTTTTATAGTAATTTTATAGATTTATTATAAAGTAGTAACAAAATTGCTATTAATAAACATGAAATATAAAAACTAATTAAAAAATACAAAATACTAAAATAGTAGCAGTAATATTTTTAAATAAATGTAATTTATTTTGAAAGTTAATATTTTTAGCAATTTGTTTACAGCTTTTCGGTAATCTTAAGTAGTGGCAAAATAGCTAAAAAAAAGTATATACGAAAATAAAATCCAATTCAAAATATTAATAATCACTAAAATACGTTTATAATTTATATTGTTATTGTTATAAGTTATTGTTTTAATTAAGAACAACACCTTTCAATAAGTGCACGAATAAATGAGTGAATGAATGATTCTAATTGAATGTGAACTTAAATTAAGGTTTGTTCCTCGTGTCAGGCTATCATATAAGTTGAATGTGGAGCACCAGTCATATGAGCCAGTTTTATGGTTCATTTATGGTGTTGATTCTCCACAGCTTCAGTTCTCATTTACTTTCACAGTACGGAGGAGTGTAAACATTCGGCCTAACTTTGGTTTTAGACGGAAGAACAAACGTTATATTCGTCTGGAATAACATTAAGGTGAGTAAATGATGACCTGTCAGACTCTTTCTTGAACTTGTGCTTGAATTTGCCTTTGGCTAAAGTCATTTATCTCATCTGTCAGGCTTAACACAATTAACTCATAATCTTCTGGAGGTCTGAAAAAAATGCTTAGTAAACACATTTATCTGAAACAACGTCCATTTAGAAGTGAAAGTCAGATTTATTGAAAGTGTGAAATGTTTCATTGTACAGTATTGCATAACCTCGTATTGCCCTTTGTTGTACAATCTTGAGTTTAGCAAAAGAGGAAATGTGAAGCAATGGAGTGTCCCATCACGTATCAAACGCTTTCTGCCTATAGAGACTGCTTTTTGCCTATAATTATTGCCTACAGTAATACAGCATTGATATCATAGATTATCAAATAAATAAAAAACTGTGTCTGTAACATTAAACCTTGATGTGTCATATAGACACTTATTTTGCCGGTAAAAAAACCACCCCCCCAAAAAACTTTTGCAACCGCATAACAACAATCAAAACAACAGAAAACAGATTCTTGTGAAATAAATACTACCTAGAGGAAGTAAGTGAAATATATTTATATATTGAAATTGAAATTACTATTTTTGTGTGTGCATATATATACATGTATATATTATTTGTGTGTGTATGTGTAAACGTGTGAAATATATGCAGCTGAACTAATTTTTAGCTGTTTTGAGTAAAGTATTATGCATGTAAATGTGTGCAATACTAATATACAGTACATTATTATAATATGTATCTGTAAGTTTGTTTAATGATTATACTTGTTTGAGGTAAAACAGGAAGTAAGTATTTTTTCCTTTCCTGTTATGACATTATTAGTGTGTGTGTCACAATGACCTCATTATAAGAAGCATTATGTGTGAGAGAACATTGTCATTTCTGAGCCTGTGATAGGGGACTGACTTACTTAAGGTATGAAATCATTCTGCTTATTTTTTTTGTTTGTTTTGTTCATGACTGTAGTATGTCATTCCTCACCGGTTGGTACATGTTGCTCTGGGAGTTTATTTAACTGAAATAGTTTTATAAGTCTAGCACAAGATTTTTTTTTTTAATGTTCAAAGGTATGTTAACTCATATCTAGAGTAAGAGTTCACTGTGGGTCTAAAGGAAAACACCTGTAAAAAAAAGCCCCTAGTACCTGACAGATCATAAAAACCAATATGAACTTTCAGATTAAAGTGATCCAGTTAGATTTTGAGAAGTCTAGAAATGAGATGATTAAATAATTAATCATTTTAGAGTGATTTTGTTGGGGAGTGTGTCTTCAAAATAATAATAATTTTTCTGAATGCAAATCCTTTAATTTCTTTAATAAAGTGTTCTGCAGAATCGTTTATAAGAACATCTCAAGCTTCCATGATGTATTTCCTGTGCTGTTACCTAGTTAGAATTTGACCCCTCACCCAGACATACTGCATTCTGAATATGTGTCATACTGAATGTGTGTGGTTTTGTCAGACTTATATATTTTTTTATTGGCATTGATATATGACCTAATTAAAAAAATTTATTGGTCACATTTACAGTAAAAGAAAACAAAAAAATAGTGATTCTTCAAAAACAGTATTTTACCGCAATCTAGATTCGTCTCGTGCAACATGTGATGTCACTTGTCAGTTAGCTCTCAAATTGCAACTGTACACTAACTTGTGTAAAAATGCAATTTTGTATGCAATCCCGTAAAAGTTTAGTTCGTCCTCGGAACTCAATTTGTGAAATTTAGGATGAAAACTGGGAGGCTATAGACTGTCTGACTGCCAAACAATTACGACTGTCAAGATGCAGAAAAGTATGAAAGACATTGTCTGAACGCTCCATTCACCATAAGTGGTTCAACAGTAATATCATGAAGCTACAAGAATACTTATTGTTTTGGAAAGAAAACAAAATGAATGAGTTTATTTAACGATTCGGCACTGTGAAGTCTCTGTAGCACCATTTTGCACATCATCTGGTGGGAGCTATTCACGTACGCAGTTCTGTGTTAGATGCGATGGAAAGATACATCTTTTACGTGTATTTGCAATTGATTTGTACAAACAGCGTATCTTTCCATTGCGTTAAACACAGAACGAGCGTCCTCCAGATGACTTCACAGTGCCGCATCGTTAAATAAACTTATTCTTTTTGTTTTCTTTTCTGCACAAAAACTATTCTCATATAGTTGATTCTTAATATTACGGTTGAAGCACTGATGGCAGATGGAGCATTCAGGCAATGTCTTTCATACTTTTCTGTAGCTTGGCAGTGGTAATTACTAGGCAGTGAATGGGACAGTCACAAGCCTCCCAGTTTTCATCCAAAATATCCCAAATTGCTTTCCAAGGCTGAACTAAGCCTTTACAGGTTTGAAATGACATGAGTGTTCATTTTGGGGTGGAGTAACCCTTTAAAAGGATCTTTATAACAGTTACGCACAGTTCAAATGCTCAGGTAGAGTGTTATTTTGACATTATCTTGAATAAAACCTTTTTCTTTTACAGGTTTGACGATGGCGTGGACGGTAGCTCTGAGTAACCTGGTGTTGGGGGTCTACGGATTCACGCTGATCACAGGCCTTCCCGCCAACATCTTGGCTTTCTACACCTTCTTGAAGAAGATCCGTCAGCGCTCCACCCCTATGGACGTGTTGTTGCTCAGTTTAACCATCTCTGACCTGATCTTCCTCCTGTTCCTGCCTTTTCGCATGGTGGAGGCGGCCAACATGAAATGGACACTGCCTTACTTCCTCTGCCCGATGTCAGGATTCATCTTCTACTCCACCATCTACAACAGCACCTTCCATCTGACGGCCATCAGTGTGGAGCGCTACCTGGGTGTAGCCTTCCCCATTAAATACAAGCTCAAACGCAACCCTCGAAATGCAATGATAGCCAGCGTCGTATTCTGGGTGGTTTCAATGGCGCACTGCAGCATCGTCTACATCATGCAGTACCACGATCATTCAAACCCCAACTTCACCGATCCATCCAAACGTAACACCTGCTATGAAGAATTCAGCACTGAACAGCTCAAGATCCTTCTTCCGGTACGCCTTGAGCTTTTCACGGTGCTCTTCGCCACCCCATTCCTCATCTGCTGCTTCTGCTACATCAAATTCATCCACATCCTCTCCAATCTTCCCAACATCAACGCCAAGAAGCGGTATAGAGCCATCGGTATGGCGCTGGGCACGCTTCTGGTCTTCATTATCTGCTTCATGCCTTATAACATCTCACACGTGGTTGGATATGTAGGCAACTACAGCCCTGACTGGCGAGTGTATGCCCTGCTCACCAGCACGTTTAACGCTTGTCTCGATCCATTCATATTCTACTTCTCTTCGTCAGCGCTCAGAGGAACTTTCAATAACGTCTTCCAGGAAGTGTCGAGGCGGCTTCTCACGCCTTGCTGCCGCTCGACTCTTTATTGTCCTCTTTTGAGCTGTTCGACTACAGAGGAGAAAACTCAGAGCACGACCGACAGCTCTCTTTAGCATCACAAGCCGGGACTTGGAGTTTGATTAGAGACACACGTGAAACGTGACTCAATCTAAAAGAGCACCACATGGGCCAGTATTCTTCGGTGTATTCCTCAGACTGATCAGTTCAAAGAAAAACATAATTCTGATGCGCAGCTTAATGCACTTTTATGTTTCACCACTATTATTATACTGGTTGCAGTATTTTTCCCATTCATTTTTGCCATAGGGATTTAAAAGATCTTTATCAAAGCACTATAAGCTGTGTCAAACCAACCAGCTATGAGGGTGATTACAAGCTTTAATTTGAAACAAAATAATTTAAAAATTTGGTTTTGAAAGTTTAATAAGTTTTGAAAGACATTATAAAGGGAGAACTTACATGAAGCATTGTGAATCAGGCCTGTCACGCAAATACATGTGATACATGTAAATATATAGAAAAATATTTGTGTACTTATGCATAATCATTATTTATTATTTTGATAGAATAGTAAGTCTTCATTATGCCACAGGTGCTTCATTATTATTTGCAGTGTTTCATGTAACTTTCCGTTCCCTGGGAGTAATTTTATTGATATTTGCGCACTGATTGGTGGAATTTTCAGTACAGCATCATGGGTACTATAGTTTTTGGTTACCGATTCAGCTGTTAAACAGATATTTTAAAAAATGAGTAAATGGATGGCTTCATCAAAAGCATATACAACACAGTCTGACGACCAATTCGTACGTATTTGTACGAGGTCCCAAATTCGTGCTAATTCGTACGATTTGTCTAAAACCCAGTGACGGGTAGGTTTAGCTGCGGGGTTAGGTTTAGATCATTCGTTCAAACTCATACGAATTGGCAACTCGTAAAATACGTAAGTTTTCGAAGAAATCGTATGAGTGAGGTTGCACGAATTTGTACGAATTAGCCACCTCATAAAATATGTATGAGTTGGCGCGAGATCAGGTTAGCATATAACATTGATTAACAACCTAAGTAATCATTCAAAATCAGTTTTCTATGGAGAAAATGAATGGGGTTTTACTTCTGGAACCCAACTATTGTATGCTATAACTTATAGTATTAAATTTGCATCTATTGGGGCAACATGCCCTCAACTTAGACTTTCTGGTAAAGCTAGTTGACCTTGGATGTCTTCCTGGTGAAGCAGCCTAAAGCAGCCATGTTTTATTATGCACTGTCTTATATTGATCCTAATGGGAAATGCACAAGCAGGTTTATTGAGTGCTTTCTGTCAGGATCAGTATCATTATCAGGTAAATGCACCTCCAGGGAGCTTATGTTGTCTTGAACTGGGCGTTCAATGTGAAGGGTGTCATTTGTGTAGCAGTGGTGGCAAAAAATAAAATAAGGATAATTTCAACAGTATCGGTTGATCTAATGTTATATCCTGCCCATTTGGGCCAAAAAATAAATTTAGATGAATTGTATTAACCTTTCTTCTGATATACTGTATCATTTAAGTACTTCTGCTAATACATCATACTATTTTTTTACCCTTTATTTGCATTAAATGTGTTCTTTTATAGTTAAGTTCATATTATAGTTTATGATGTAAATATGTAATAGTTGAATTGTTGTTCATTTTATGCAATAGCAGATAAGATAAGCTTATTTGAATCTACTTTTTCTCACGGTTAAAAAATGGCTTGTTTCTACTTAATAAAAATTTGCAAAAAACGTAATATGAATTTTTTTTATTGCACAAAAATACTGCTTAAGCATTAAGTGTTCTGTATTCATCTAGCTCATTTTGTGTTGTATTTGAGCAATCTTGACAGAATGAAACCATCCAAATCCTGTCCTCCAAAGATATTTAAGCAAACCTCAACATGACTGACAGCACCTTAAAGTCTTGTAATCGACTAAACAGTAATATTACATCAAAGACATCTGTTTCTTTTCTCCATGTTCTTCAATAAGAAAGTAATTATAGCACCTTCAGCCCAAACCGCAAGTTTAAAAACAGATTTTAAATCTCTAACATAGCTGAGCCATTTTGTTTAAACATGCATACGAAGTCTGAGCAGATGTACTAACTCTGAAATTATTTAAATAATTTAAAAATCCATGCATGCAATGTTTACGTCGTTCCAGAGCAGTCCCAGTATTGTTAGACAAGCATATGCGTGACCTTAAATCATGCTAAGCCTTCAGCAATATTTATGTCCCTCTCCGTTACTAGAAAATAAATGATGGACTACAAAATCATGCATCTTAATCTATAAATACAAAAGACACTGTCACTTGGCCGCTCGGTGTATATGTCATTGTCAACGGATGCATATTAGACCTGTTCACAAGATTCAGTAGGCTTTAGTGGGCCTGCGTCATTATGAAGCATTCCTCGACTCTCTCTGATGACGACAATTGTTTTCTTAATATGTGATTAACTTGATCTGTGCTGCACTGTGAAATTACCATCCATCTCTCTTGGTTTTTTGGCATGCATTTGATGGGCAAAGCACTTTTCCCTATTGCACAGACACGAGGGAATCGAAGAGAGAGGGGGCGACAAGGAGCTGCTCGGAAAAAGTTGGTCACAATTCATTTCAATGAGAGGGCCGAGGGGACGGAGAGCAGACACAGTCCCATGAAACCCACCAAAATGTGGAGTACGTATGTGACGTGTGGAGACAACGGCCTGTGTCGCTTCAGAGTTTACAAAGGTATGTTTACAAAATAAATCCTTGTGTAGGTTTTTGACTTTTTAATACAATACAGACATTTATTTTTAGCAATGCATCTGTTTCAGGGTCTTTTGAGATTTTAATATTTTATTACTGGACAATTAGTGGGGAACTCAGATAATACGAGAGAAATCTGTTTTGATGACTTTATTAATTGTTTTAGGGATGGATGATAATGATGGAGATGTCATGCTCATGGTTATCTCTGTGATTTGACCAGCTGAGATGAGCTGTTAGTTGTACAAGCTTGCTGACTCAGTTTTGTCCCAGTCTAGCTAATAATAAATTAAGGAACTGATGAGTTTTTTCTGATACAACTACAGATAAATCAGTCATTGCACAATTGATTTTTTTGGCATTGAAACAGGATTCAAATCATGAGTAATGAAGTTTATTGCATGTCATTGTGAAAGGGATGAATTTCCTACTTTGGTGGAGGGGCTGTGTGCTGAACGTCAGGGGTTTTCCATTATTTTAGTTCATGAATGAAGAACAGACCTGATAGAGCATATTACATTCAACCTGGAAAGTCAAGATTTCCAAATTCTGACATAGAAAAGTGCAACTGAATTTGCAGAAAATGCTGATTCAGGCAAGATGGCAAAGCATGACATCATGCAGACAGAGACGACATAGGCCATGATAGATGTTCACTTTCAAGCAAATATAATGCACCAATCCATCAAAGCCGGTGATAATAAAAGCGGTTTAGCAAACGTTTGCAGAGGCAGGAGTGTAAAACACTGTAAATGATCCTCTGCTGATTATCGTACACCTGTAGAATAAATGCTTGCATTTAAAGGCATTGTTTATCCACCAGAGTTTGGTTGCTAGGAAATGTCTTTGTTGACAATCGGACATCTGCAAAGTGAATGCCACCTGTATTGGTGATATGAAGCAACATATATTGAGGCTGTACATAAAAATCTCCAAACGGAGAGAAAATCTGCTTTTGGTTCTACCAAACATTCCTGTGAACAGTTCTTAAAATAACCTTTTTTATATTTTAATAATCTTTTAGTTTATTAATTAAAGTTATTAAAGGTATAGAAGGCTCCATGAAGGTGCTTTAAAATCATGGAAACTTTTCAGTGAAAAAAGAAAAAATCCTTTAGATTATTAAAAAAATATAAAAACTTTGGTTTGGAATGGTTCATTGAGGAATCAAAAATAAACCAGGATAAACCAGACCTTTTCAGAAAAAAAGTCATCAAAATTAAGTACATTTTTGTATAGAACAAGCAAAATAATCTTATTTCAAACAGAAAGAAAGGTTATTTTGCTTAATTTTTTTCTCACATTACTCACTTAATTTTGACATAACAATAACTTTTTAGTCTAAAAATTTCCTTTTTGATTTATTTTATTTATTTATTTATTTTGATAATTTTGGCTAAAAACTAGACAAAAATATCTAAGCTAGAATTTTTTTTTTTTTTTGCAGTGAACCTTTATTTAAAACATCTATTAAAAACAATCTTTTTCCCAACTATAATGATTGGAAAAATACTAACCAATTCGGAACCCTTATTGCCATTCCAACTTTCAAGCAGGGGATCCAAAACATTGCACTCTGGATGAAATACAGCAATATTCCCAACCTTATCCTCTATTTAAAGTCGCTTTCAGTTCGAGGGAAGTTTTGGGATTGTAAATGCAGTCACATGATTTCGCTTTGAGAGGTTATTGCCTTGATGCCAAGGAGAGACCCGACTGATTCATTGGCCTCCCAGTCACACTCACATATGCAAGCGCACACCCATCATCTTTAAACACATCTCCCACACACCCTGAAGGAGTATAAATCCCGATAAGACGGCATAGACTTGTCTCACATGTACACATACAGCACCAGAGACTGTGCGTGAGGAACACACCAGCTTGGATCCAGTCCACATTTATTAATTTTACCTTATCTGTGTTCAATATTGAAAATGGAAAGCAAACAGTTGGTGCGAAAGTTGTCAGCAGATAGACCCTAGTCTCTATTGAAAAACAAGAGAGAGTCAATACAGAAGCACAGCAGAGAGGTCCAATGTGCTTTGCGGTGAGTTTGCCTCTTTTGTATTAACATTAGAGAAGATGGTTTTAATGCGTGCTAGAGTTGTAAAAGAGTTCCCTTATTGCGTTATTGCAACTTTTTGATGCTTGCGTAACTCAGTTTTTCCTTCTTCGTGAAGCATTTAAATACTTCCTTTAGACTTATTCCTGTAATAACAATAATTCCTGTTCAATTTAAACTAAGTAAAACACGTTGAACGGAGCAATAGTTCAACACTTTTAAATCATCATATTCACCATAATATTTATGCAAGGAGCTGGGGATGTGTTTATCTTTGGCAGAGTTTTCTGTGGGTGCAGATTCCAGGCCTGGTCATCATATACGATAGTTTTATAGAGTCTAGTTATTGTTTTACAGTTTGTATACTATCACAGTGAGCTCTGTTTGATCTAAGTCAAGGGGGTCCGATCTTGCTCCTACTGCAATCCTTAATAAACATACCTGAACCTGCTAGCCAAGGCCAAGTCAAATTTATTTGTATATGCCCCGTGTCAAAGCAGCTTTACAGAAAGTAGTAGTGTGATGTCTATAATTCGCACAAGTTTTAATGCTGGGTCATATGACAGTATAAAAGTGTTCCTCCAGAGTTTAGAGCTGTATTGTATTTATAGCGCTGTCTCGCTCATATCTGTGCTGCATTGGCTGGAAAACACTTCTGAGCAGTCAAAGCCAAATAAGTCGTTTAAAGTGATAGTTGTGATAGTTAAATATTAGCTTGTTTCCTTCTGTTAAGAGATTTAAATTTTGGTTGTTTTGTTCTATTTAGAAATGTTAATATTTGTCAGATTTCTTTGTTTTTATAGAAAGATTTTAAATATTGGTCGTTTTAGTCCTGTTGAGAGATTAAAATATTGGCTGTTTCATCATTGAAATATAGTCAGTTTGTTTTTGTTTGTTTGTTTCATTTAGGTATTTATATATTTTTATTATTATTAATTAAGATATTTAAATATTGTTTAGTTCTGTTTCATGGAGAACTTTAAATATTGGTTTTGATTTAAAAAAAAGTCAATTTTGATTTATTTAGAGATTTAAATATTGGTTGTTTTGTTATTTTAAGACACAAGTATTGGTTCTATTTTGAGATAGAATATTATTTGGTTTTATTTCATTAAATGTTTACATTTCGATGATAATTTTTAATTAGATTTAGATTTAATATTATTGAATTTGATTTAATATTATTTGGTTTTGTTCTATTTAGATATTTAAATATTGGTTGTTTATTATTATTGTTTATTATTTTTAAATCAAGAATAAGCGTTTCTCAAACAGTATTTATGAAAATCAGATGTGTATTTTAAGGGATTTAGTCAACCTGATCTCACGGCAGTTCGTACATATTTTACGAGGTGGATAATTCGTACGAATTTGTACGACCTGACTTGTACGAATTCATAGGATTTATTCGAATTCGTACGTATTGTACGAGATGCCATTTCGAATGAATTTGTACGAACTACCTAAACATAACCCCGCCCCTAAACCTACCTGGTTTTAGACAGATCGTACGAGTGAGGTCGTACGAATTAGTACTAATTGGCACAAATTTGGTACCTTGTACGAATATGTACGAATTGTTCGTGAGACTGTGTTGGATTTAGTCTATGGTTGCTTTTTAGAAAATCCTTTTAGACAGAGTATTGAAGAAATGATTGGACATCTAAATTACAAACTAGCCAGTTATCAAAGAGTCTAATGTGAGTTTAAACTTTTCCAAATTTAATCAGAAGTCATAATCAAAGTATGTTTTCAATTCTAATAGTTAATGACTAAGAATTTTTAGGATTACTAGAAATATCAACCTGATCTCACGGCAATTCATTCGTATTTTACGAGGTGGCTAATTCGTACGAATTTGTACGACCTCACTTGTACGAATTCATACGATTTATTCTAAATC
>JAUCNO010000236.1:304089-316548 GCA_032353835.1 Enteromius viviparus
TATATATATAAACATACATACATATATAGTGTGTTTTTTCTTTGATATAAACTCACAATTTTTAGACAAACCAAAACTACCTTTATTTTTTATTTAATGCCAGAGAAAAACCTCAAAATTATAAAATATAAACTTGCAATTGTGAGGGAAAAAAAAACATTAAAACCGGTTATTCTGAGAAGAAAATTTTGAAATGTGAGATATACATTTAGAATTATGAAATGTAAATATAGAATTCTGAAAAAAAGGTGAGAATCTTGAGATATGAATTTTAAAATTCCAAGATTAAATGTAGTATTTTGAGAAAGAAAAATCTGAATAGTGAGGAGATAAGTAGATAAATCTCTCATAATTTCAGGATATAAAATCAAAATTGTGGAATTCTGAGAAAAAGTCAGAAATGTGAGATAACTTTGCATTTCTGATAAGAAAAGTCAAAACTGTCAGATATAAACTTCCATTTTCCTTTTTTTAATCTGTGGTAAACAAAACATGTGAGAAATAAACTGAGAATTGCAAGATATAAACTCTGAGATATATACTTAAAATTAAAAAATAAAAAATATAGACTCAAAGTTTTGAGATGCAAAATTCTGAGAAAAAAAGAATTCAGAGCTTATTTCTCACAATTCTGAATTTGAGATAAAAAGTTTTTTAAAATTTTATGATTTTTTTTTACATTTTGTGGCAGAAACAGACTTCCTAATCCGGCACTAAGATCACAGGAACCTTTCAGTCAGCCCCTGTCCGACACCAGACCTCTATCTCAGTCCCCTCTGAATGAGAATCAGGTCAGAGCGGGAATCACGAGGGGACATGATCCCGACACCAGCAGCGCTCCACCACGATAATCACACATCCATAGAAACTCCACCCAAAACAGACATTTACATGCGTTATACCCACACCGAGAATTGCAACAACATTTCATACTTTTTTTTCATTTGTTTACTTATATTTGAGGAGAATACATATACACAGAGATGATCGGCGGACCTCGAGGGCAATGCTAACGTGAGTTTGATAAGAAAAACGTGAAGCGGACGAAAGCGGACTGACAGCTGGATAAAAAGCTTAAGAGATGAGGAAAAATCTGAAAAATCACCTGTTTTTGTGCTTGAAATCAAACCTTATATAGAGACTGAAAAAGTATTTAGACACTTAAAAGGCATTTAAATGTCTTCGTGTAAAAAAAGTAGATTTCGCACTTTTCTAAAAGCCATTTTTGCAAGGTCAAAATACTTTTTAGCAGGTTTTCTTGCTTTTTTGTACCAGGGAACTAAAACATTAATGAAAAACATTACCAGAAATAAAATTAAACATTAAATAATGTTAAATTATTTAATAAAAAAAAATTAAAAAAAATTATGATGATAAAACAACTAAACCCAATACATATGTTCACAAAAAATATGAAATAAAAAGTAATTTAAAATATTAATAAAAACATTAATAATATCAGAAAGTGTTCAAATTAGTGCTGTCACACGATTAATCGCATCTAAAATAAAAGTGTGTTCTTTGTATATTTATTAGGCTATGTACATATAAATACACACACATACAGTATATATTTTGAAAATGTTATATGTGTATTTACATGAATATATTCATATAAATGTTATCATATATAAATATATTTAATATATAAACTTAACACTTTCTTAAATATATACATACATGCATGTGGGTGTATTCATATATACATAATAAATATACACAGCACACACACATATATATTAAGTAAACAAAACACTTTTATTTTGAATGCGATTAATTGCATGGCAGCGCTACAGTTACTCTTCAATGTTAATTTCCAATACTATGTCTATTGTTTTTATAATATCTAATGTAAATAAAATTAGATATTCTTAAGTGTCATTTAAGCATCCAAATACTTTTTTGTGGCCTCTGCGTAGCCTACTTAATAAGCAGTATCTTTCATCAGTGCACTGCGTACGAAGTGCACGGTCTTTAGCATTCATTAATAACAGCATAGTGGCCCTCAGACTTTAAATTGGACTTTAAATAGGTTTGGGCTTTATTCAGGGGGTTATTGCTGGCTGGAATGCAATAATGAAGCACATTTTCAGGGAGAACATTATCGTATTAGAGTATATACAGCATTAACATTGCAAACTGAACGGTCAGCGCTCATGCAAGGGTCATTGTGAACGGTTGCATAAAGCAGTGCAGCGGCCGCAGCGCGTTAAGTTGCGCGCCGCTGCTTTACGTCAAAGCCTCTTCGCCGTGTGCTCTTAAGTGGCGGTTAATTAGCCTGCAGGGGATCGGACTCGATACTCAAAGGCACAGCTGTCCTTGAAGAGGATCCTGTCAGTGCCTGGACTGAGCTTGATTTATGAGCTCTGCCGCTCACCAGATGGGGGACGGAGAGAATACGACGCTCCGCTTGCTTAGCGAGTCGCAGTCGCTGACTAATTACATCTTTATCTCCCGCTAATCTGATTCTGAACGGGGGAAAAAGAGGCACGCGCAGAACTTAGTAGCCTACTGCGTTCCATTCAGCTCGGACTGTTGGGTTTTCCTACTCCCTGCTTGGAAAAGTGCAATCCAAAGCGACGTGCAATTTGAAAATTCAGACCCAGATGTACAGGATAAATCAAATTCACTGTGGTTAAAAAATATTTACGTAGATGTTGGGACAAAATAAGAAGCTTTGCGCATGACATGCGGAGAATGAATTAAATGTTTACCCTTTTTTTTAGTTAAATAGCACCCACAAATAAACAACTTGCTCCTCTGACTTAAAGGCACAATATGTGAGTTTTTGCCACTAGAGGTCGCATTTTCAAAACACAATAACAGAGGGGAATGTCGATGACGGAGCGTTGGGAGATGTCTTTTCACAAATCATGTTCACAGATGAAAAGCTCATTTATATCTGTTTAATCACTTGCACATAACTGGGCGATATATATCGACCGATACATTATGCACGTCTCGTTATTAAAGCTGGTTCTTTGGGTAAATCTCAATCAGCTGTTTTAAAATGGAGCGTTAAAGCACAGAGCTGTAGGTCACTAGCCATGTGTGTTGCCGTAGTATTCATAGGCAGAGACCGAGGATAGCGCGGATATTGCGTCATTGACGGGTGACAACGAACAGGGACGGTTAATTATATAAATATGGAATTTCTTTGAATTTACAAATCCTACAGAAAAGTTACTCAAAAGTTACTACTCAAAAGTTATCTTTTGAGATAACTTAAGCACACAACTGCATGACCTATACATATAACACTGTGCAAGTGGTTTTTGAATAATTTATTACAAAAATCTCACATATTGTGCCTTTAATTCACTCCAGGTTTTATTAAAGTCTATTTGAAATTAAAACTGAGTATATTTATTTTGTTAGCTCACAATCCTTTTTTTGTGGTGAACAATTTATCAAACGTAAGTCAGCCCACGAGACTTTTTTACTTTGTAATACTGAATCTAAATTTGCAAATGGTCCTCCCTTCTAAAATGACGGGTCTGATGAAATCAGTTTGATAGCTTGAGCATGAGCGTGACATCATTGACCACGCCCCTCCATGCAGCTACATCCAATCAATTTGAAGTATAAAAAAACAAGCCACGCCCTCTGGTTACTCTCGGAAGTATGTCACAATACGGAAGTAAAACAATATAACAAATTAGTACGACATGGCCACGATTTGCTAAAATGATGAATGACAGTCTATTGTAGCTACAATTTACTAAAAAAATGGAATATATTAGTAGCCAATATTATCCAAATTGCTGAAACTAATTATTCCGATTTGGCCATGTTTTACTAATACGAGGGAAATTAATTAGTCATAGAAACAAATTCTTAATTGGTGGCCATGATGTTTTTTTTTGCATGTCATGTGCAGGGCTCTGTACAAAATGTTAAGAAAATATGCATTGAACATGCTTTTGTGTGTTAACCGCACACCTACAGAACTAACGCTAGCATTGCATAGCATCGCAATTTGGTTGCGAGAAGACTGCTGACAAAAACCCCTTTAAACTGCCATGTTCTTACCTTGTATGTCATTTTCCAAACATAATACGTGCAGTAAATGCATACTTTTTTGTTGCAACTTAATATCACAGGAATATCCAACAACAGAACTCTGAACTCTGAATGGAACGCAGCAGCACACAAACACGACCGTATGGAACCGCAGGACACTGAGGGTTTTGGTTATGTCATTGAGGCAGACATGAGCATAACATCATTACTGCAGAATATATCATACATTACAGTCATCAACAGCATGAAAAAAAAAAATACAGTACACATTTGAAATGATATTAGGACGCCTACACGCTAGAGTTTACAATGCAAATGCACTGAGCTCAATGTAGATGGTGCATGATAAAGACGCTGGACAAATGCAACGGTTTGAAAGAAGCAACACTGCACTTCGTACTCTATATTTGTTCAATTTGTGTTTCTACGGCCATTTTCACATGCTCAAAACAGATCCGCCTAGCGTGTAAGCGCCCTCACATTTCACTGATTGCTCTCTTTTACGGACGAGTTGAAATTACTTTCATTTTAAAAAAGTTAATTATGGTAAAACAGAGCACGATACTTCAAAAAGTTTTTTTTTTCTTTTTTTGCCGTTCGATGAATTAAGTGATTTTTAGTACAAAATATTTTCACACACATGGCTTGCGATCAGCTCTGACGTTTTTTTTTTCTCACATGGAATTACTATCATATTTATTCAAATACTTATTAACATTGTCATCATTATCATCATCATTATCATCATTATAATCATTATTAACACCAAAAAAGTAATAGCAGTTAACCTTGCAGATTAAAATGTACACAGTGCAGGGGGTTAAAACGGGGTCGGTGCAGGAAGTGAGGTCACAAGAGGGACATTTCTAACCGGTACATGCTATCCACAAGCAACAAGAAGTCAATGAACCATTTCAGGCCAGGAGATGCCAGAAACTTCTGCTGCCTTCAAGTCTTTGTGGAAAGTTCCTACTTACGAGTTGCAACGACACTTTTGAAGAATTCTGAAAAGCACTCTGCACTCTTATGAGTTGCAATGATCCATTTTTAATAATACGGGAAAGTTGCACTCGTTTATGAGTTGCAATGACAAATTGAAAAAATACTAAAAAGTAGCACAAAAAGTAATTTGCAGTAATGCATTTAAATAATTAGGAAAAGTTGCACTCATATAAGTTGCAATGATGCACTCAAAATAATACTGAAAAACTGCAGTCTTACTACTGAGTTGCAATTATGCGTTTAAATTGGAAAAGTTTCACTCAAGAGTTGCAATGATGCATTCAAATAGTTTGGAAAAGCTGCGCTCTTTTTGACTTTTCTAAACCACATTTGCACATGAACAATGAGTTTTAGCGGATGAGTGACGTCTACAGCTGCGGTTTATTTTATTAACCAACATTCGACAACCAAAAAGTGTCCAAATACTTTAATTTCCAACACTACATCTATTTTTTTAAACTTTGCCAAAAGCAATTTAAAGCACTTTCCGTCAAACACAAGAAAACTATTCTGAACACGTACAAACTGAATCTCTCACGATCACTACCAATGATTCCCGACTAATATTTCAGCTGTAAATCTCATAAATACGACCATTCCATCGTGACTTAAAGGCAGCAATATCCTCCGAGCCGAAACGGCTGAAACAGAGAGGCTGATGGGAAATGACGTTTTTGCCGCTGGAATGAGGGGCCTCTACTGCATATATATATTTACACTGATAGTGAAGAACCGACGGACGATCTGAGTGATGGACAGACTGAGGACAATATGAGGGCTGGACGCGGGTCAAACGTTTGCTTTGGGTCGAGAGCCCAAACGAGGGGCCGAGATGACACGGCCCTCCTCACTAGAAAGAAAACGTGGTTTGACATCATTCATAGTAGCTACGCACGTCAGAATGCACCACCGTTCAGCTCGGATCTCAGCGTGGGGATCCGACGGCCCGCTGGTGGACAGCTTCGACAGGGTCACCTGGACTTTACAAGCAGCATGTCCAGCACGCACATCAAGAGACACCCAACTGGCATTACACTTGTCGTTCACATCATTTGCATCACATTTCAGGTTTGGACGAGAAAAGGTGACCGCCGTTGGCGACGGGAGGGAGGAGTAAAGCGGTGATATGCGACCGGGCGTGAATGAGAAGAGGGAGGAATGATCGAGTGATGTAGCAATGGCTCCTGGATTAATGCATAATTTCTTTTTGTTCACAGTGATGGGTTCGTATTTAAAGACTCCTTCCGCAGCGGGAAAGTTTTAGACCTTCATCAGAACAGAGATGGAGAGGCAGAACCACAGGCCGACTCCTGATAAACGACCGTTCAGAGACGCCGCTCCGCCGTACACGGCCCCGGGCCCTGCAAGAGAGAAGCAGACGTCAATAGGGAGAATGAGAGACACTTTAAATTTAATTCGTCACACTTCCAAAGCGACATTTTTTGAAAATTCATTTTGTTTTTCACTAGAAAATAAGTCAGATCATGCAAGGTAAATGGTGTTCATTTACTTTAACCTAATTTAAAAGCATTTTGTAAGGCTTGATAAATCTGTATAGGCAGTATAAAACATAATGCAAATGTATTAACATATAAAATAAATTCAAATTCAAGAACTTAAATAAAGTTAAAGTAGATTTTTAAGTAATTGTTTTTATTATAAATTAAATAAAAGAAAATGATAAAGAAATAATACTAATATGCATCAAGTAAAATACCGTAAAATAGTAAAAAATTAAAAATGTTAAATAATTTGCTGTATCTCATGAAAATGTTTTTTATTATAATAAAAAAAATTCAAATGTTTCAATAATTAACTGTACCTTTCATAATCTTAAGTAAAATGGTTAAAATTGTAAATTCTTAATTAATAAAAAATAGTATTACTATATAATAATACATTTTAATTAATGACATAAAAATTATATTAAAAAAAATAACAAAATAAATTAAAAAATTGATAAAAATTATAAAATAAATGCAAGTAGTAATATAAAGCAAAAACTATAAAACAAAATACTATATTTTACACAAAAAGTATCTACAATAAACAGTAGTTTTTTTTAACAACACTTCTGATAGATTATTCTAGTCTATTTGTTTGATATTTCCTTTTAAAAAGTCATTTAAATTAATTTCAGAAAAAAAAATATTCATGTTTCAAACTAAAATACTTAAGTTATTTGCAAAAACAAACTACTGCAGCCTCATAAACTGAAAATCTCACCCAAAAGGGAAAAAATATATATTACATACAGCATATGCAATATGCAAATTATTACTAAAAAGTAGAGGATAATAACCATGAAAAAAATAAAAAACAAAACATTAGTATATTTTAAGCGATAGCCAACAATACATTGTATGGGTCAAAATCATAGATTTTTCTGTTGTGTCAAAAATCATTAGGATAGTACAGATGTTCCATAAAGAAAGATATTTAGTAAATTTCCTACCGTAAATATATCAAAGCATAATTTTTGATTAGTAATATGCATTGCTAGGAATTTCTTTAGACAACTTTAAAGGTGATTTTCTCAATATTTAGATTTTTTTCTAAGATTGCAGATTTTCAAATCTAAGATAAAATACTACCCTATTCTAACAAACTATACATCAATGGAAAGCTTATTTATTCAGCTTCCAGTTTATTTATAAATCATTAAAACAATTACCCTGGGTCACAAATGACAGGGGAAAAATAACAGCATAGGCTTGGAATGACATGAGAGCGAACAGCAGGATTTCTGTTCCCAGTGAGTTATCTGACAGTGATGGGACAGATGTTTCTTCTCTCAAAGAATGAAGATAAAGGTTGCAGCACATCTGATGGGAAGGTGCGAGTCGAGGCCAGACGACAGCGTGGCAGCGACATGAACAAGAGAAGATGCATGGAAGAGACGGCAGGTGCCTCATCACAGGAAAAACTGGCCCAGATAATGGGAGACGGACAGACTTACAATGGTAATGTGTGAGGGGACAAAATGGCAGGGTTCACTCACCGAGGACAGAAATGTGAAGAATGAAGGGAGAGATGACTTCCAGAGATAACAGGACACAACAGAGCGGGAACAAATAAGAGGAGACATAATGGACCGGAGAAGAGAAAATACAGGAGGAATCGAAAAGATGCAAGAAACTGCAGAATTTCACAGCGGCTGGACGAGAGACAGATGAGATGGATACGTGCTGTATGCCACTTTCACTAACACTGCTTGTGCAAAGCCCTGCTGTTTATTGCTAATGAACTATAAAAGCATTATGTAAGCGATAATGTACAGCCAGCCACAAACAATTACAGCACTCTCTGGAATACTTCATTCTGATTGGTCAATAACAGCATTCTGCGGACAAACATTTTTATATAATGACACTAAACTGTGTAATTGTTCACCCGGCCAAACCTTGCCCATTATATCTGTGCTAGTCTCTCATAGCAATCTGCATACTCATTTAATAAAATTATTAAAATTCAAAATCAAAGATTGCAAATCTGTATTTCAGGGATTTAGCTGTCATCAATAATATGTGCTTGTTACATTAGGACATACATGTGTAAATGTGTGTGTACTGTGTATACATAAACATGTTGTATTTAAATACTTATTCTTTTTATAATTGCATACTTAAATATTTCTAAAATGATTCATATATTTTAAATAAATATAAATATAATTTATAAATATTTAAGTCTGTGCGTAATTTTTTGTCACAATGGTTTGGGTCATTAATCATAAATATTTACTTTTTTTTTAAACATTTATTACAATAAATGCTAAATAAATAAATAATTCAGAAATATTTGTTTTGTAGATTTTTAAGTATGTGCACACTATTTTCACAAAGGTTTGTTTATAATCAATCATCATAAATATTTACTATATTTATTTTTAATCAATATTTCTTATTAAAACAGAATTGTTTATAAATATTTAGGACTATGTGCATCAATTGCCACAAAGGTTTGTCATCTATTACAAATATTTAATACACGTACATTTTTAAATATAACTGCTTAACAAAAAAATTCTAGTAATATATTTTAAATAAACAAACATTTATAAAAAATTACTTAAATTTCTTTTAATCATAATTTAATAATAAAAAATAAATAAGTTTAGAATATTTATAAATGTTCTATAGTCTATGCCATGTTTGCAAGTTATCCCATTAATACAGTAAAAAATAATGTAAAATATAATGAAAGTATTATACTATTCAAAACTAATTTTGCTATGCAATGTTATTTTTAATAACTCTTTTGATATTATTTAGTTAAATAAATTCTAAATTCTTTATTCTAAATTCTTGATTCTAAAATAATAAACGTTTAGAACGTTTATGAAAATTGTTATTTTGTTAATATTTTGTTGCATTAAACAATTACATAGCATAATTTTCATAAATTACACATATACATTAAATATATAAAGAACACTAAGCTTAAAAAAATATCACTTTAGGGCTCTAATCACACAGCCCTAGTTTTGAAAGAACAGTGGAGGATTGAGAGTTTTGTTCATTGATTTATGCCAAAATAAGAAGCATCTGTGCACGGTGTGAAAGTGAAACAAACGTGAGATGAAAGCCTTGCATAAGCACGGATCTATAAGCTCCATCACTCAATGTTTGGCTCCTTCCCATAAATCCCAGCTTTTCTGTGACCTGTTCCTCCTCCTCTCTGGGTTTTGCTTGCTAAGATCTCTTCAGCGAGAGCCTGGACTCTGAAGTTGGGCTGTTACAGTACAGTATTTGACTTTGTGCTGCTGCTCTTGTTTTGTGCTCAACAGCTTCTTCAGAGGTTACTTATAGGGTCAGGAGGAGCGGGAACCTCAAATCAAGTAAAGCCGCCTGCTCTAAAGAGGAACTCAAACATAATTTAACACCAGACACTAGAAATGCAGAAGCATAAATGCTTAAAGGCAGATGTCTTTCAGAAGGTTCTTTCAGTAAGAAATGCATCAACAGAATAAAACAATCTGTGCTTAAAATTTTAGTACAGCAATTAAGCAACTTAATATGTTTCTGGGAGATTTGTACGATTGTAAACTAATGTTAAATTTTTTTCTTCTATTATTTTGCTCATATTGAAATGTAATAAATGATATATATAATGTGTTTTATCAAGAGAGGCATTTACATATACAGTATAGTGCCTATAAGGCAATAAATAGTTTTCACATATGTTCATTCGCTGGGTAGATTATTAGATGATGGTTATAATATAAAATTTACAATATCCATATGTTACTAATATTAATGTGATGATTTTGGTAAATAAATGGTATTTTATCCAGCAACCATATATGTCAACAATATATATTTTCTTTATACATTATGCAACTTTATTAACACGTATTAACACGTTAACATGTATGAATAAAGCTGTATGTATTTGTATTTATATATATATATATATAATATAAATAACATTTATTTATTTAAAACAAATTCATATTTTTAAAAATGTAAAAAAAATAAATAAATTAATATTTAAGTCTTTATACGTTTTTGTAGTCTATGTATTATTTTAAATAAACAAACATAAAATACATACATTTTCCTAAAATTATTTAGTAATGCGTATTTATCAATAATTACAAATAATTGTTTATACGTTTTTAAATGTGCCATTTGTCACAAATCAATACAGAAAAAATATAGTACGTGTGAAATATTAATAAGTTGCTTTTTTGCTATGTATTGTAAAACTCATTTTTATCAACTACTGTATAAGATTATCTGTACTTCAAAATGCAAGTAAAAACAAATTGTATTTATAAATTGAATATATGTACACGTTACACCTGTGTATGATTAAATGCCAGTAAATATGGCTGAGCAAATTTAAGGACCTCATAAAGCAGCTTTAAGTAATAAAGCATAAGTACAACACAATATCTGAATGGAAATCAAACAGCACTACTCGAAATTATAGGAAATTATAGGAAAGTAACGCTGATCATTTTTACAATGATTGCAGCGGAAGCCCTGGCATACTAATTGGTTGTTTATGCTGTGTGTGGTTAATTTAGCTATAGATATACAGCGCAGTTTGAACATTCATGGTTAAGTGTGTAGGAGCAAACAGGATCTAACTGCTACACGACACGAGTAAACGGCGGTGGTAAATTAGCCTCAGCAGAGAAAGAGGCTTAAATTATTGAAATATTCACAACCAGTTGTTTCATATGTTCATTTGCTAACTAGCAGCAGTTTCCTGTTGCCTGCAGAAAGCCATCCTCTTTCTCAAGCAACGCTCGCTTTTCCTGAAATCACCAGAACAATTCATTAAAAACATCATCTCCTGCTGCGCAAAACCATTTAAACCAGACCAGTGTGCTCTGATAATTGATAGCGTTCATCAAGTCTGCTTGGAAAACTAGATAAGTCCTCAAAAAAACCAGAAAACCACTTTGGGCTGGTTTAAATACAATTATCTACAAACACTTAAAACTCCAAACTTAAAAATGGAAATAAAAAAATAAATATAAATAAAAACTGATTCAAAATATAATAATAATTATTATATTACTTAAAATTAAAAATGCACTTAAATAACAGAATATAAAAATTATATTTCAACTGGTTTAAAAAAAGTTTTAAAGTTAAATTTGGTTTAACTTAAAAAAAATAAATAAAGTAATACACACACAGTACAACTCACAAAAATGTGCAAAACTACTAGAAATACATTTTACATCTAAATGTTAAACTATTAATTACAAATATATATAGGTAAAATAAAATGCTTAAAATATAAAAATTTACATTAATATGGTATATTAATAAGATAATATACAATATAATGTTTTATAGCCTAATATAAAATAATTTTAATAAAAACTATAATAGTAGCTCAGAGATATAAAAAACAGCCAAAAATATGATGAAGTCATGCACATTTCATCCCTAAGATTGAAAGAAATCATTTTCTTGCATTATGACATACATTTTATTACATACAAATAGACAATCTCATAATGCTACAATTACTGTAACATCATAATAATAATAATCATGATATTTAGGTGTTAGTACACTGCAAGTACTGTCTAAAATGTATGCTCATTTAAACAAATAGGTTTTGTACTAGAGTAATGAGAATAATGAAGAAAAAGCATTACAATAATGAGAACTTCGTGGGGGACGCATGCTTAACTGTTATGAACATAATGCATATGCAGGACAGAAATCTTAAAAGGTTTGTTTTTCTATGCCCAATATGTTTTCTTCTGATCTTATGGTGAAATGTTTTCACGAGATTCCTGCTTCAACAGTACAGCAAGCTCCTCGATTACTGCCGCTAGCGCTAGTGCATTAGACAAATAGTCCCTCAGTCTACAAAGAAATATATAGTAATATACACTATATTACCAAAAGTATTCGCTCACCTGCCTTTACTCATTCTATGAACTGAAGTGCCATCCCATTC
>JAUCNO010000236.1:327757-346029 GCA_032353835.1 Enteromius viviparus
GTCTGCTGGACTTGGTTGAACAAAAATAAACAATATTTTGTTGCTTAAGCTTATGTATTCAGTCATTATTTAATGGTATACTAAAAATCCGGTCAAATATTTATATGCAATTAAAATGTGATTAATTTCAATTAATAAATTACAAAGCCTCTAATTAATATGACATTCATAATATATATATATATATATATATATATATATTATACATAAATGCATGTATGCATATATTTAAGAAAATGTTAAGTTTATATATTAAAAATATTTATATATGATAACATTTAAATGAATATATACAAGTAAATAAATCACGTTCTATGTCTGTTTAGTTCTGTTTAAAGTCTGTGTTTTGTATTCTTGGTTTAGTTTCATTTTTCATGCCTTCCTGTTTGCCCATATTTGGTTGTTCCTGTGTTCAAGTCATTATTAGTTAATTTAGTTCCACCTGTGTTTCCCCAGCTGTCGTCTCTTTAGTTCATTAGCCCTGTGTAAAAATCCCCTGTCTTTTGAGTTCTAGTTTGTCAGTCAATGTAAATGTTACCCTGGATGTGTTACCCTTCGTGTTTATCTGTTGATTGGATACTTCTCCACACTTTGATTTATAATTAAAGCCTTTTAATGTTTATATACTATCCACGTCTCCTGCGATCTACTTCTCACACACCACCGTGACAAATACATGTAAACATTTTACAAATATATACTGTATGTATTTATGTGTACATAGGCTAATAAAAATACAAAGTACACACACATATATAATATAAAATTTTTTTTGGATGTGATTAATTGTTTGACAGCACTAATATATATATTCTGAGTCGCAAACTGAGCAAAACTATGCAATTTGACACAGATGCTGATATTTATACACAAACAAAAAAAAACAAATAAACATACAATTTAACTGTCACTCATTACAGTATCAGCAATAAGGTTTTTCCATCAACGTTTTATCATTTGTGTATCAAATCTACAGCAGGATTTATAGGGTTAAAAGGCATTCTCCATTCAAATGTGGGTCTCATAATGCAGCTATATTTCACAAATCACATTAGAGAGGGTTTATGCTGCACAAAGGTGCTCAGTGTTCACAGGAATCAACCATCATCCTGTTAGGATTAGATCTACATTCTACGAGATGCAAAAAAAAACAGTTGTGAGGCTCTTCTTATGCTGTCACCTTGAATGACATTGTTACCAGTTGCCTCTCAACACTAATATGAGCATCTCGGTGTCTTTTTGATGTGTTTTATTTTATACTCTATTCATCTGAATGAGCATGAAGCAGCCTGGATGTGCTAGTTAACATGTACTGGACAGACTGTGTGTGGGTGGTCGCTCTAATGAATGAAACGGACCCGTCGAACGCATGATTAATGCCGGTTTCAATGCACATGGACGTGCATATGAGCCGACAGAGTGGGCGTGTCACCTGTCAGCAGCGCATCAGGTGTGTGATTGTGATGTCATCGCACCCTGTCTGCTTCCCCACAGTGTGATGTACAGGTCCAGATGGCTTTGTGTTTCTTTGGCCGAATCTACACGCCCAATTTCTCGCCCAGTTGCTGGCAACCAATAGCTCCACCGCAGTGACTCGCGCTGAATAACAATGTGGCTCTTTCTGTCTCGCTTTACGCCCCTCTCTTTATTTCTGCCGCGCCAGTGGGTTATGAGGTGCAGAGGAAGTGCTGAGTGAGGAACAGAGCAGACCCAAAGCTATGACTACCATTATATGCAGAGTAGGAGAAATTCTATATCATGATAATGGTATATGTCACAGTGTGCGATTTCAGTGGAATTAATATACACAATACGATACGTTATTTATATTTCACATCCTTGCTTTTTTTTTTTTTTTGCGCTTCATTTTTGTATTTAATAGACACAAAACAATAGATCCTATTATTCAGAATTAAAACTAAAGACTCAAAGCAGCAATATCCCTTTAGGTGACGCATTCTACACATTTCATTGCAAAGAAATATAACTAGATCACCTTGACCTTGTACGCAGCTGGTATTAACGTCTATCTCAAATGATTCGATCAGTGTTAACTACTAAAAGTCTAGTATGTAAAATTGCCTTATTTTAACATTAAATGCATCCACATCCACTCATAATATGACAATCACTGCCTAAAATATATTTGAAAACTTGGCTTTTTAAAAAAAAAAAAAAAACCATTCGAATGACAAATTTGGAAAAGGCTGTACATATACATAAACATGCAAAACTGCTATTTTTTTAATGCAGTATGTCATCAGGAACAATTTCACAAAAAACACATGACATTTCACCCCCTAAATAAAAATCTTTTAAAAATCTTATTTATGAGACTTGCATAAAATGTTGAAAAACAAATATTTAAAAAATGTGTGTGTGTGTATATATATATAAATATATATTTTTTTTTTTAAATGTAAAAATCCACACACATATATCTATATAAAGATGTAACAATATATAAATATGTAAATTACTGATATTTAATTACATTTAGATTTTATTTTATTACATTTAATTAATATCTATTTTTATTTTAAACTTGCTGGAAACATACCAATATATTGCATTATTCGTAACTGCCTCAAAGCAATAAAACGCATATTTTATACATAAAGTTATACAGTAAAAATATTATCTAATTTTTTTTCCCAGAAAAAACTAATATTTACAACCACCGTGTATATATTTAAAGAAGTTTAAACAAATCAATTATTATTATTATTATTTTTATATATTATATTAAATATATTAAATATATTTGGCATTGCAGTAATAAGAATTTATAGGGGGAAAAAAATTCTTAATTGTGAATTATGCTTTTACTTTTGTGATCCAATGATGTTAAGAGTGCCATGGTCATAGATTTGATTTCCAAGAAAGTCACCGTCTGATAGAGTGTGTATCCCAAATGCACTTGTCATTTTTATAACATTTTTGGCAAATGCATTGCATGTCCTCAACATCAATCGCAAGCTTTCAGGAAATCAAAAAGGATTCTCCCTTGATAGTTTAAGTGGTCGCTGGACAGAGATGAGATGCACATGAATACCAAGCATAAAAGTTGATGTGCTCGGGTGATCGTTTGTGACCGGATCACTTGAATGTGTACAAAAAGCACACAGATATAGTGTACACTACATGGACACGCTAGAGATCTGAGCTCAGCTGCTCTATTCATGTGACGCTGGTCTGCTTCCAGGCTGAGGGACTCTTTAGTTGATTTCAAAGGACTAAGGATCAATTGAAAAATAAATGACAGTAAATGATGATACCCACAATCCTGTAATCATATTGTGAAAAGATTAAATAAAAATGCCCTCTCCTCTTACGTGTTTCATCATGACCACTTGAAATGAATGCAGCTAATATCAACGATAATGAAACTTATAAATAGTATGTTAATGATAACCATGATTATTAAAATTGTGGCAGGAATGATAATGGTGACAAAGATGATAATGATGGGATGTTGACAATTATCACCCTGGTTGTGGCTGTAATCATTTATAATGAAATCAGAGCTGTAAATCAGCAAGACTATGTTCATAGTTGCATGCTACTTCTGTTTCTCCAGTGTACTGTGCAATAGTAGGCACATTTTTTACATGAGATACCTGACTGAGATAACCCAGAAACAAAACGGGTCAACATATCAATCAGAACAAATAGAATATTATTGGTTTTAAAAGAACTTGTTTGATTTAAAGCATATGGAAAATGACATACATACACAGTACGTCAAAGCACAATCAAGTGATGTATGTGGAAAAATCATATTTAACCTGGTCATGTAAAAAACAAAATGACAATAAAGCAATACATTTGAACAAAGTCATAAAAAAAATAATAAGATATTAAATTCTACATAAATTAAAATGTATGTATATATAAACACATGAATTAAATAATAATAACAATAATAATATAAAGGAGATCATATAATGAAATCCTGGTCACGTTTCATCCCAAGAAAAATCTAAAAACAAAATAAAATATAAACATGTATATGTGTGCATTTATATGTAGTGTTTTTTTATTTTAGATTTTTTTTGGGGATGAAATGTGACCAGGATTTCATTATACTATCTTCTTTTTATTATTATAATAATTATTATTATTTTATTTTTTTTATATAACATATTTTACTACAAAATCAAAAGCAAAACATTAATTAATTGAATTTGTATAATTAAAACATACAAAAATAAATATAAATAGCTGATAAATAAACAAATCATATTTTTTAGGACCACTGATGCATATAATTTTTTATCAGGATAAATAAAAGAAATATAAATAAATACAAATATTTTTTATTATTAAATATTACATTATTTTCTTTACACTATGGTATTGTTTTGACATTACAGTAATGAGACATATTTCCCACTTAAAGAAAAGTTCAGAAAATAAGTTCAAGTTGTGTAAACAGTATCCCACAATGCAATGCGCTTAGCTTGACCTTCATTTAACAAAAAACGACAGCAGTAATACTCACATTTGAAGTCCTTCCAGGTGACGGTCGGCTCCGGTCGGCCCACCGCCAGGCAAAAAAGATTGACGTCATCGCCTTCATTCACGGATTTATCCTGCGAGATGTTCACTATCTGGGCAGGCACTGCAACAGAGATGTTTTAATTATGCTTCATTATAACAACAGAGTAAATAAACAACGTCTTAACCGATGTCAAAAATCAACCATAGTTTAGCCGCATAAATTTCCCTCAGACGGGTTGTTTGTTTCAGGGGTTATAAATGATTCCAATCAGCTGTTTTGGCCTAAACTCCCAAAGCAGAGGGCAATGCATAATGCTGGCTGGATAATGAGCCGGCCCTTGAATTTAAATGGCCTATGATCAGAGCTTTAATGAAGATGGCCACACATTTGGCCTGCGAGGCATTCTCAAGCAGTCCATTTCTCAGGTTTCTAACGGGGCGAAATACTTCTGACGATAAACTTAAGATTGGAACCCAAGCAGATCCATTGCTGTTGGAGGAGTGACTGGGGGGTGTAATTATTTTCGCTCATATCGCGCTAAGACTAAAATTGAGGGCACAATGGTGTCGAGCAAATATGGTCATCTGTCTGCAAAGCTCCGTGCGGCAGATAAAAGCCTGTGTTTGGGCGAGATGGTTCTGACCAACAATGTACTCCAGATGCATTTTCCCCTCCTTTTCGTACTCCTTCGCTTGGATATTTTCAATCTTGTGCACCATGCACGGCGCCATATACATAACAATTGACAACTTTCAGCCAGCGGGGTTGGAGTAAAGGGAGGGACGCAGGCAATCCATCAGAGCATCGGTCTGCTGCCAATAAATCATGTCAGGCTAGATCTCAGGACCTTTTACTCATGCTGTGGTTGACATGATGGTCGGCACGGCCCTGTCCCGCCCAGCACCGCTGGAAGATTACTGACTATAACCACCCCTCGGATCCTGATCACATCTGTGTCAGCCACTCTTGTTTTCTTTGGTACCAGTATTCAAGGAAATGTTGATTTGTGCAACTGCTCCGTGGCAGAAAGGAGAGCAAGCTGATGATTATCACCCGGGTTGTGAATGTAATTATCTGAGCTGTGAATCACTGAGAAAGTATTCAGAACTGCATGCCCTTTTTATGCATTAAACAAGACTGCGTAGCATTGGTCAATACACTGTGCAACCAGGACACTTAAAAGAACAATCTTTGATCAAAAAAATTTGGATAAAAATAATGCCATATGGAGCACAAAACCAGTTGCTGGGGTACCTTTGTAACTACAGCCATAAATACATTGTATGGGTCAAAATGATTGATTTGTCTTTTATGCCAAAAATTATTATGATATAAAAACCATGTTCCATAAAGATATTTTGTACATTTCCTAGCATAAATAAATTAAAACTTAATTTTGGATTATTAGTAATATGCAAACTTTAACAGTGATTTTCAAATAGTTGTATCTCAGCCAAATATTGTTCCATCCTAACAAACCATACATTAATGGAAAGCTTATTTATTCAAATTACGCGTAAATCACAATTTTTGCTTCAGGGTCATATAAATACAGCATTTACATAATGCATCATGTCAGACAAAATTAAGTGATGCATGGGCAAATCTCATTAAAAAAAAAATTTTAAGAAGGGATAAATTAAATAATTAATTAATTACAACAAAATTAAAAAAATATCACAATTCACCACAAAATCAAAATAAATAAATAATAAATTATATTGCATAAATAATTAACAAACAAATAAAGATTTTTTATTACGTTTTCATGACTTATGTCAAAAAAGTTGGAAGCACTAATATTTAAAGAGAAGTAATTTCATCAGAAAAAAAATAGAAAAGCATTACAAATTTGCATTAAACTCCAATTTACATAAATCATATTATCTAAATTTGAACTTAATTATTTCAATTTTGAGTTAACTTTTCATAGTTCTCTGGGGGGGGTAAATGCATCAAACTGATCGAAAGTGACAGTAAAGACATTTAGAACGATACATAAGATTTCTGTTTCAAATTATGTTTTTTAATCTTTCTTCAAATAAAAAAGAAAAAGTGAAATCAGCATATTAGAAAGATTTCTGAAGGATCACGTGACACTGAAAGACTGGAGTCATGATACTGAAAATTCAGCTTTGCATCTTAAGAATGAATTACATCTTACAGTAAATTCAAATAGAAAACATTTATTTAAATTGTAATACTTTTTTAAAAATGAAATAAATGCAGCCTTGATGAGCAGAAAACTTTTTTTAGTCTTACTGATGGTCACCTTTCAAATAGTAGTTCATATATTTCCCAATTCTGACTTTTTGTGTGTCTGTGTGCTTGGATGGGTTAAACGCAGATCACTAATTCCTAGTATGGGAAATCATACCTGGCCACATGTCACATCCTTTCCTTTTCATATTGTGATTTAAATTCAATATATAAAAATGTTTTAGTGTCAAAATTTTGTGACATAAAGTTTCATTGTGTGACATGTAATTTAAACTACTGTATATGCAATTCCTAACAACTGTGAGATTCAAAGTTGCCAACTTTTTTCTATTTCTACAGATCTTCTATTGAAATTCTGATCACCAAATTTACACACATTTCTGTGAAATTGGAGGAAACTGCTTTAGAAACCATTCATATTTAGCCCCTGTTGCATTTGCAAATTTTTTGATTATTGCAATTCTTTTTGTGTTTATTAGTTAGTTGTGAGCGGCAGGTAAAGAACATACCCTGAACGATGAGGTAGACGTGGGCCGTACGAGGCTGGTTTCTGGCCTGGAAGCTGCATGTGTAGGGTCCCTCGTCTGCCACCATCACTCGCTCAATCTTAATGGAGAAGTCGCTGTTGTTGTTGTTCACCAGGGAGACGCGGGAGTCCAGGGACCACTTATCTGTGCCCGTAAATAAGATGTTGGAGCGGTTCAACCACGCCTTGTGAGTGACCTCCTCGTCTATCTTGCATCTAAGAAAGAGACAAGATTGAAAAGAACAAGTTTGTGGCAGATACAATTGACTCGGTCGAGAGCATTCATTCAACCTGTCGTGAATTTAAACATCTTTGTGAGGGGGCAGATGTTCACAAATAACACGTGTTTGCTCAAAGCCTTGTTTTCATTTGTTTTGAATAAAATAACTTCCAGTGGCAGCTGCTGTGATGTCACTGAATTAACAGTATGAAATTTGTGAACGTTTTTATTTATTTGTAATCATTAAAACTCACTCATAAGGTCAATATATACAGTATTAAACCAGAAAACACCTTGATTTTAAAATTATTTCATTTGATGACAAAACTTAATTTAAATGCAGCACGTGGCCAAAATTAACTGAAAGTCTGATCATGTTTATTAAAAAAATAATAATAATAATAATAAATATATATATGGAAATAAATAAGATGCATTAATAAATTGCATTAATTTTGCATTAATAAAATGTTGCATACATAAATCCAGTACAGAAAGAAAGATATTTTTGTTACATTATTTTGACTTTTTTTTTTTTTTTAGAAAAAAAGTCAACATAAAAAAAATTTCACCACAAACATCTTAATAAAAAATTGTTTTGAATAAATATTTAGAAAATAAAAAACAATAAATATTTTGCTTAATTAAAATACACAAACCAAACAAATCTGTTTTTTAATGGCTTTTTATTTTTATATAATAAAGCCATATTTTACAACATAATCACAAGAACAAAAATGTTAATTATATTTTTGCATACGGAAAAAAAAACATACTTTGAAAACACTAACATTTAAGAAAAATACTTTAATCAGAAATTAACTTTTTTCAACAAAAACAGGGGTAGACGTGCGTTAATGTTCCGAACATTTAATTTCTATCCCTCAAAGGCTTGTTTTGATTTGTTTTAGATAAAATAAAGCATCTATAGACTAACTTTCATAGGCAATTACTGTGATGTCATTGAATGAGTGCTAGTATGAAACTTTCTGTGTCAATATTTCTTTGGTAATCGTTACAACTCGCTCATAAGGTCCGGGTCATTAACTAGCTCATTAAGCTGACTAATTCAGACCGGTGCTGACTGCTTTCAGACTACACAGGGCCACAAACATACCGTGACTCCACCAGAAAAGATCTCAAGAAGTGGTGGGATGTTTAGCAATGCACAAATAAATCAACATCCATACATGAATCTGCCATCTCAAATGTTAAATTCAGTTATGCAGCACATAAGACGACAATTAAATGATTAATACTAAAGGGACGGCTTTGAATAAACCAATAAAGTGCTTCTTCTTTGTCACTATGTCCTGGCAGGAATGTTCAAATCTTTTTCTGGCACTCTGCATCATGCGGAGGAGGCAGTTTTGCTCTGGACATCTGCCCTCACAAAAGCTTTTCTCCTTCATCCAAAATATGATTCACATTTGCTGTGAAGTAAACCCCATTTTAAACATTTAGAGTCATAGAAATTATTTGTCATATTGCTGAAATACATTTGTTGCCTTGAAGCAACATTGTGTGGGAGTGGAACAGATGCAGCTGCTATGGAGAAAACAGCAATTATCATATGTTTTTATTTATTATTATTATTATTTTTTATTTTTTTAATGTACGGTATATTATGCTTTTTTTCATATTTATTTCTTTTGGTACTTACTTTAATTGATATTTAAGTGCCTACAATAATACAATATTATTTTTCCATGAAAACTGAAACAAGGATTTTTTTAAAGATGAATTCATAATGCATGTAAAAATATAATTTCAATAACTCCGTGAAAAGGTTAATTATTTTAATTAACACTACCCGACACTATCACTGCTTAATCAAATGATCGTTTATCCAAGCTAAATCATTTTTTGGTATTTAAAACTTTTCACAATGCATGGTTACATTATCAGATCATTAATTTCATATTTAAATGTGTATAAAATATCACAGCACTACTGCACTACTTATTATATTGTCCTTTTTTCTATTAATTAATTTTCTTAATTTACCTTAAAATCTAAGATGGTTTTTCAATACTATTGTTTTCACAATGCATGCAATAAAGTGTTAAAAATTTTAGATATATTTCAATAATTAGTGAAAAAATGTAAAAAAAAAAAAAAAAAAAAAAATCACAATGCTTATTTAAATGATTAATTTATTATTAATTTATTTTTAGTATTTAATTTACATTTATAAAGTTTTTCTTGCACTTTTTTTTCATAATGCATGCAATGCATTTTAATAATTTAAAAAGGTTTAATTAAAATCAATTAATTTATTCGTTCACAACCCTTTAAATTACGAGTAATTATCTCAAATTACAAAATAATAAATATCTCCCATTAGCCACTGGCTATTAAATGATTAAAAATGCATGGTTGCCACTTTTTAGTTATAATTGCTAAAGTTGTATCACAAAAAAAGCTTGATTGCCCAATGCTTCCCAAAACTTTAGTTGTTCTGTTTTCAAACTACAGTATATTACACTTAGAAGAAAAAATAGCCTACTAGTTAGTAGTGGATCTGTTGCCAACGTATGCAATAACACGTTCTCTCTGAAATAAATATGTCTATTTGCAGACTTCAGTGGGGTCTATAAATACATTGATTTCAGTGCTGCAAAGATCAATGTTCACTGGACAAGAGGCTCTAAACATGTCATAGCCGGTCCAGACTGAATGCTGTGCTTCACTGGGAGTCTATGAGAGCATCGTGAGCACCATTTGCACCAAATCACTGATTTGTTTATTGGACTTACACTGAAGTAGGCTATTTGCTTCCTGAGCAGTCTGAAAGCTTCTCTGTACAACCAATGATTGAGTTTCAAAAGTACGGTGGCAAAAACCGGCAGCGATACGGATGACTGACAGCGTTTGAAATTAAAAACACTCCCGAGTGTGGAGATGCAGTTAGTTGAAGTCTGTCTCAACACATTCGGGTCACTGCTCATAATCTTATCTTTTGCCTGCTGGCATTTGTAAATAATGCAAAAATGCAATTCAGAGCGTGGTCAATTATTTGCATCAAGTATCGCCACCGTTTAGTTTAAAAAGCAGCAACACTGAGGACACCAAAATAAATAAACAGATCGATGAACAAACGCCGCCAAATGATAACTGACAACTTCATGCTGCTGAATCAGATCACATGCTGTAAAGCCATCGGTCGAGCGATATGCAGTGAGCAGAGCTGACCTCTAGATGTCACTGTTCTGCTCTGCTCTTTAAACGGAGAAGTCGTGACACATTTAAGGCTTAAATATCACTCACATTCATGTCAGCTTTGACTTTCAGCGTATCAAACTGTGATATCACATCAATTCCCATTCCCGGTGCAGTTGCGTGGAATAATAATATGGTGCTTTTGAGAATATGAACCCCTGACAGCAGGTTCAGGAGTTCAATTGCTGGCTGATAGACTGAAACCCAGCCATTTCTGCCTGGAAACTGACTAACAACGAAACTGAAGAGAGTGAAATTAAAATGTTTAAAACGCAGCATGATAAGAGCAGTAGAGCTGGCCGATATCACCGTGTGTATATAACAGCAGCAGGACTGTTTGTGAAAATAAAGAAAACATTTACCAAACGACTCAAGACGAGGAACAAAATCTGGTGATTGTTAGGCACAAACAAAAGCTTGACAATGTTATTCTAATGTTATTTATATACCTTTATAGTATATATATATTTATATTATATTTTTTTTATTTTATTTTTTTTTCTAATTTATTTCTCTAAATGTCTTCATATTTAACACTTTATTTCTCACAATTGTGACTTAATTTGTCACATTATAATTGTATCATAATTGAAACTTAGTTTCTCATAAATATCTCACAATGTGTATTTATATCTCACAACTTGCCACTTTATGTCTCATATTGTGAATTCATTTCAAGCGTCTTCCTATCTCAAAATATAAATTTATTATAATTGTGGCTTAACTATGAATTTGTCATTATATCTTAAAATTACCACTTTAATCATCATAATTGTGACTTATTTTCTCACAATTGTCTCATAATTTTTACCAAAAATCTCACAATTGCCACTTTATTTCTCATAACTGACTAAATATCTCATAATGCATCTGTGTAGCTTACAATAGACACTTTATGTCTCATAATTGTTTTATCAAATATCTTCATATCTTACAATTTCCACTTTACTTCTCATAAATGAGATGAATTATCTCACATAATTGTGATCTCACAACTGCAGCTTTATTTCTCAGAATATCTCAATGTGAAAGTCACTATATCTTAGAGTTGCCACTTTATTTCGTATAATAACTTAATTTCTCACAGCATGATTTGTATCTCTTAATTGCCACATCATTTAAGCTAATCAAAGTTGACTTAATTTCTCACAATGGTAGCTATATTTCTCCTTGTTTCTCATAATTGTGATTTATCATCTCACAATGTGTCTTTATACAAGTGTGCCACAACTGCAAGAAAGTGTTTATGTTTAATTGTGTCTTCATATCACACAATGAGACTTTGTATTTCCTTTTTCACATTTCATCTGCCAATTACGTGTTTTATTATTGAATGTTGTTAGTTTTCGGTCATGCCACCCCCTTCCTAAGATCATAAAGTAAAAGAGAAGGATGACAGATGGATGCAGGTGCGCAGTGAAATCACCTCAAAACGACGCTTTCTCCTTCCAGGACGGTAATGTTGTCGGGCAAGTGTCCGAACTCGGCCGCCTGAGCACCGGTGGGCCCTGCCAAAGAAAACGAGAGAGGAGAGACAGTGAGCATACAGCAGTTATTATTCCAGCGACAGAAGGTCCACTCCGCCCCAGAGTCCCCCGGGCGGCACAACGCCGGGTACTGAGTACCTCATTGATCCTGGTCAGGCAGGATTTGTTTTTGTGGTTTTGCTTAGTTATTTGCAAGGAGAGAATAATAAGGCCGCAAAACGACAGCATGGAGCCGTCAGCGCTGACCGTCAGCGGGCTTGAATAATGATTGGGCTCTGCCCTGCGCGCTGCCCGGCCGCGCACTCGTCGAACAGACCCGATAATGAGCCCGGGGAAGAGGATTCGCGCGGAAGCGGCGGAGCGTGAAATGAAGGAACCGCCACTGCAATGGGAAAGCGCGCGCACACACACACACACACACACACACACACTGGTGCACACACGCTGTCACTTGTGTACAAACACATACACGTGCATCTTCATATGCACGAATCAAACTACACACCGGGACAAACCGGGACAAACCGGGACATAAGAGGAAATGCGAATTTGCTCGGGCTGTTTGCAGGTGGCACCGACAACGACAAATTCCTTTTTAGTTTTCAAACGCCATTCTTGTTCTTATCTATTCAGGGTGTGCAAAACGCGCGCCAATTTCCTCTGCAAACAGAGATTAGCGCGCTATCGGCGCTCTCTCTCGGCGTGGCTCCGTAGCTAGCCACGTCAACGCCGCCAAATGCCAGCATGGCATCGTTTTCCAGTCCTGCTCATAATCCCCGTCCTTAATATCTGCTGGCCAATATTGGGTCGTCCTGCCTTCGAGGTTTAATATACGAGACACAAGTGCAGTCAAAAGTTAAGAAGCACCCGGAAGGTCTTGGTGTTTAACGTGCAACGCGAAGCCAGAGAGGCGACGGCTTGCCAAATGTGATTGGACCCAGAGGAAGACAAAAGGAGACATGCGGCATGCGATGGCCAAGCACTGGGCTTTTTTAATTTGAGACGGAGGCACCCTAAATTGCACAAAGTAATGAAAAGAAGCGCATTGTCATGCGCGTCATGGTATCGTACACAAATTGCATAAAGCTGCTTTGCCTTATCCGCTGAAATGACCAGCAATGACATTGCTAAATTAAGTTTTCTCGACTTGGCGTCGCACAAGGGCACGAACTGATTTAAATCAGAGTAATTGCTTAATCATCTTTCATTATTTTCATTATTAATCATTCTTTTTAAAGACAAGTACTTGGGTTTGCTCTGTGCATGCGTGCGCGCGCACGCACGATTCCTGCAGTAGGCCACGCATGCAATTTTCTCTACACACAATCTGTTAGGTTGATTTTGCATTTGCAGTTCATTCATCACATCGGAAATGTCCAAACAGCTGATAAACACGTCACAATAATCCACACCTCTCCAGCTAATCAGCTGGCGTCTTGTGAGGCCAAAAGCTCCAAACAAATCCATCATTATTTTTTACTTTAAACCATTGCTTCTGACTAAAATATGAGGCTATAATCCACAAATTGCTTTCTACAGTCAAAAAGCAATCTCATTTAAATCAAGAGAAAAATATGCACAATTCAAACAGAAAGCAGGCCTTTCGGCTTTTACACCAGAGGAAGCGTGATTATGTATATGGACACATATTTTTAATTTAAAGTTAAGACATTTTTGTTTCTTACAGACACACAGCTTTTGACAAGACATTAACTGCTGGACTGGAGTGGTGTGGATTATTGTGATGTTTTTATCAGCTGTTTGGACTCTCATTGTGACGGCACCCATTCACTGAAAAGCATCCATTGCTGAGCAAGATATGCAATGCTACATTTGATCAAAATAATGTTCTGATGAAGTAACAAACCCATTTACAACTTAAATGGACTGAGGGGGATAATATTTTCATGAAAGCTTCCAAAAATAATTGGGGTGAACTATTCCTAAATTGAGAGCATTGCATTATGGGATACATATTGCATGCAATGTATATGCATACAGCCATTCTGCATACAGTGCACAATATATATATACAGTACTAATCTAAAATTTGTAAAAAAAAGTGTTTTCTTGACGGACAGACATTGCTATATAAAAAAAAATGTTAATTTAATTCATATATAAATATACGGTTAGATGCAACAATACACATTTATATATATTGCATTAGCCAATTGATTTTCTATATATCTATACTTGGCAGTTGAGTAAAAAAGCCAGAAAAGATCAACAGTTTGCATTACATTAAACTAAATAAAATGAATTACAGATAATAAATTTGGCTCTTATAAATTGAAAAATTGCTAATATTTTCCATCAGAGAACACTGTGCTGGTTCACTGCTGTATTTTACCTTCCGCCTTAAGAGTGATGAAGTGTGCATTCTTCAAATCTTCTTCACCCATTTAAATGCAAAATAACCATATCTATTTCTAAGATGACCAAACTTGCTAAAATGAAACAAGCAACTTGATGATGTAAGGAGGCGTCACATTTTCCATCCCAAATTTAAAAACCCAAAAACAGCATCCAGTGCATAGAATTCACTGTGCAGGTTGCAGTAATCGGCATGCAAGTATTGCATTCTGAAATTCTCTGGCATAAAAGCACATTTAGTTGCTATGCACTTCAGGATTCGGGACATTTTCCTCCTACTCTCAGAAAAGCCAAGGTTTCTTCTACTGTTGCGCTTTGTTCTTGATGCATGAAACAACCTTGTAGACATCCTGACAAATAACAGCTCAGTTTAATGAAACGAGCATTAAACTTAAACTGAGGGTTATTTTTCTCGTTTTATTCATTTCCGTTTCTTTTCTTCACATGCACACACACACCCCGAAAAACTTTGCATCAAACGGATGATGCATGCACAAGGTAAAGTCCCAATGCATTATGGGGAAGGTTATAAAACAGAGGGGGTTATTCCCTATTCCCTTTTCAATTCTTATCTTCACAGCTCAATTGGCACCTCAGATTTTAATACCTGGCAGGTTCTGCTCCCCAGCCTGGCTTTTATATCTCTAGCTGGGTCAACACTCACACGCTGCATGCACAAATACATTTGATTATGAAGTGCTCCATGCTATTTTCGCTCTGTTGTGCAAACCACACTGGTCTTTTCCCAGGGTGTTCCCTGCAGAAATGAGACAAAGGACCAGATCTGCTTACTAGGATAAAAAAATATTTGGGGGCAGTGCGGAATCCAACTTAGATGAACATATTACAGGCAGAGAAAATGCAATAAAAATCAAGTTAAAATCACATTAGCTTGTGGCCTAAGATATAAGAACACCATAAAAACGAGGGTGAGTTTAAAAGGTCTGTATTAGATATGTACAATGCAGTATAAAAAGCGATCTAGATTTAACATGCCATCATAAATGTGATATAGGATCCACATCAAGTTTCTCCATCTCAGAGCTGTCCAATCTAGATCCCTATGGACCAGAGGCAGCGTGTGAAAACAGCTGTGAAAGATTCAGTACAAAGTCACTGTCTCTCAGTGTCAGTCTACAGTATAAAACAAATGAATGAAAGTTTTCCGTATTTGAGAGCCTATGTTGAATTTTACAAAAGAAAAGATTATTATTTTTTTTTTTAAATATAATAAACATATATAGTCTACATATATAATTAAATAAAGGTTTAAAAGTGTATAGTTAAATGTAACAAATACTAAAATATTTTTAATGCAACATTTATATTACACAATATATATGACATATATAATAAATAAAATATATAAAACATCAACAACAACAAAACACCTTAATCAGAAAAATAAATAAATCATTTACAGCAATTTATTTTGAAATTAATATATAAATCTATGAATGTAATTAATGTTTAGTTAAATATAAAAGATGATTAAATATTTTAATTGCATAAAAATTAATAATTATATTTATATACAAATTATATACAACTGTTAATTTAATTAATATTTACAACATGTAGTTTTTAAATTGCATAAAAATAAATAAATAAATAATAATAATAAAAAAATTGCTGGCTGATTTTATCCATCAATTGGCCAGTTGGTAAATAAAGTTTATTTTAACTTAATTTTGAAATATGTTTGAAATAAATTAAATAAAACAATTAAAAATATTGTAATGCAACATTGTTTTTTAAGCGTAAGCTTAATGCTTTTCATTATCCATAGCCTAGCAACAATAACAACAACAAAGCATTGGTTTACAAATAACATCTCTGCTGCTGAAAAATTAAACAATTATCAAGAAGAAAATAACAAAATACAAAACATTACATACAAATAAAAGCATTTTTAAATTTGTATTTTTTTTTGACGATAGACTATGGATATTAAAAAGCATTTATCACTGAATGATTTTTATGACTGAAATAATTTCATTTTAAATTTAGAACTAAATGAATAATAATTTGTGCATGCATAGTGACAATTTTGCCATGCAAAAAAAGAAAAAAAGAATTTATGAACATTAGGACTAAACTTAAAGTCCAAATACAAAACAAGATACAAAGATATCCATAGTCTATCGTCAAAAAAATAAAAATAAATAAAATTTAAAAATGCTTTTATTTGTATGTAATGCTTTGTATTTGTCCATTTCTTCTTGATAATTGTTTAATTTTTCAGCAGCAGAGATGTTATTTGTAAACCAATGCTGCTTCTTTTATTTGTTAATAATAATTTGTGCATGCATAGTGACAATTTTGCCATGCACAGAAAGAAAAAAAGAATTTATGAACATTAGGACTAAACTAAAAGTCCAAATACAAAACAAGATAAAAAAAACTAGCAGAGCGTGGAGCGGCAGGAGCCAAAGCAGCATGAAAAGGCAGTTTTCACAGCAGCAGCTACTTTCTCCAGATCATTAACACCATGTTGCAGCTCTGCCGTTCATTCAGCAGCACTTACATTTCATCTCTTGGTCCAACTCAAAGCTCTCTTTAGCTCTGTCCTTCAAAGTTAAATGTCTTGCTAAAGCGTCTAGAGACACCCTCGGCATCCTTTAACTGTTCACTGGGCCTAAAACAGATGCATCATTTGGAGCAATCGGAGCTTCGCCTCACAGAGGCTCGGGGGCTTGATTCCCTGAGACCTGTGGGACATTAATTCAAACATGATTTGTATCCCCTTGACTTTTACATGCTCTCGTTTGTAATTGCACTTGCTTCTGGCGCAAAGTTATTAACAAAAGCGAGCTGGAGTTCGACGGCAGAGAACCGCGGCGGCTTTGTACTGCACATCTATTGCTCGCTGCCCTTGATCATCAAATAAACACTGAAACTTTTGAAAGCCAAACCATCACGAGTGCTGAGGATCCAGGGAAAATAATAAATGTGTGACAATAACCTGCTGAAAACAGTCTCGGGAGGAAATGCAGGAAGAAAAAAATTACCAGATTTTTCCCCACCACTGCCAATTTTTATATTACACGAGGCCGGGATGGGTGAAAGAACCAAAATATAAATTATGGTAATGACATACATTTCAAACACTGAAAAAAAGAGAAATATCTGCGTAATAAACCAAAAGGGAATATGTAAATGTATTAATTACGTAAAATATGTAATTTATTAAAATATGTAGATAAATAAATAAACACTTTTACAAATACAAAGTACTTTATGATTGTTATCTTTTATTTATATATATATACAGTGGGTACCGAAAGTATTCAGACCCCCTTAAATTTTTCACTATTTGTTATATTAAGTTCTTTTTTTCCTCATTAATGTACACACAGCACCCCATGAGTCTTTTTGGGAAAGATGCAACAAGTTCTTCCTCCTTGCTTCTGTCAGGTTGGATGGTAAATGTCTCTCCAGAGATGTTCAATTGGATTTAATTTAGAGCTCTGTTTTGGCCATTCAAGAACAGTCACAGAGTTGTTGTGAAGCCACTCCTTGGTTATTTCAGCTGTGTGCTTAGAGTCATTGTATTGTTGGAAGGTAAACCTTCGGCCCAGTCTGAGGTCCTGAGCACTCTGGAGAAGGTTTTGGTCCAGGATATCTCTGTAGTTGGCAGCATTCATCTTTCCCTCGATTGCAACCAGTCGTCCTGTCCCTGCAGCTGAAAAACACCCCCACAGCATGATGCTGCCA
>JAUCNO010000236.1:367289-378796 GCA_032353835.1 Enteromius viviparus
TATCTCTATATCTATATATATATATATATATATATATATATATATAATTATATGAAAAAAGTGTTATGTTTGTTACAAATATTTATAAATGTACATCTTACATATACATGCATATGTGTGTAATTTTATCTACTTAATAAATATAAACTGTACACTCATATATAAACAAAACATTTGTTTGACAGCACTAGAAATGTTTATTAGAATGATTTCTGAAGGTGACACTGAAGACTGCAGTAATGATTTATTTAGCTCTGCATCACAGGAATAAAGGACATTTTGAAATTGTAATAAAAAATGTAATTTTTATTTTTTGCTTAAATAAATGTAGACTTGTTGAAGCTTAAAGGCTTCTTTCAAAAGCATTAAAAACTTGCAGGCCCCAAACCTTTGAATAGTCTTGCATGTCATGAGAATATCTGTTAAATTAGGTTCATGCTGTTGTAGTTAAAAAGATAATGGTGACTCTTTCCATTCTGATGGAGCCTGTTTTATTGAAAAGTATGTGTTTGTTGATTGTATGGGCAGAAATAATGAGTTGGTTCAGCTTTAACACACTTTTGGAAATCTTTTTGGTTAAACGTTAAAATAAGGATGCAAGGTTTTGACCATGTAGTGTATTTTTGGCAGGTTATTGTTTGTCATAATTGACAGAGGTTAATGTGTCTTTATTCCACAGAAGGACGAGGTTTACCTCAATCTGGTGCTGGACTATGTGCCTGAGACCGTCTACAGGGTGGCACGACACTTCAGCAAAGCTAAAACCATTATTCCCATCTTTTATGTGAAGGTACAGTTCACTGGAGAAGAAAGAAATACTTCAATTCTTGACATTTTGACATGGCAACACCAATCCAAATGTACCATTTTTAATCTCTATAAATGTTTTTGGTCTGATTGTGTGCAGTGCATCAGTTCATGCGGCTGATGAACTGAATTTGTAATATCTAGATCAATAATCACATGTGATCTGCTTCCACAAGGAAGAAATATGCCTTGACTGTTGAGTTAGAACTATATTAGTTGAAGAAATAATCAGTTCATGTTGGATATCCATTTAACATTTATGTAGGTTAAACATTTAAACTATTGTGATATGTTTTTTATATCTAGGTCTATAAATAGTATAGTTATTATAAGGGAAGTTGTGAGGATTTGAGAAGGCTAAATTAATCAAACATTGGCTGTGATCAACTCGCTGCCTCTGGCCACCAAAAAATTAATTAAAATAACATAAATACAGATAAATCAATAAATCCCTTTGAAGAAATCCTCCAGGCGCAGGTGTGGGGTACTGTATTAAGTTAAGGTTACGACTTCGGGGAGGTTTTGTTACGTCCTCCATGCGGTTTCAAATCACACCAGGAGTGAAGCAACTGGATTTTTCACATTTCTTGCAGATTTATTAAAAAACAAAAACTGAAATATCACATGGTCCTAAGTATTCAGACCCTTTGCTGTGACACTCATGTATTTAACTCAGGTGCTGTCCTTTATCCTTGAGATGGTTCTACACCTTCGTAGAGCCGGACGTCTGGCCGAAGTGAGCTATCGGGTGAAAAGAGCCTTGGTGAGAGAGGTAAAGAAGAACCCAAAGATCACTGTGGCTGAGCTCCAGAGATGCAGTCTGGAGATGGAGAAAGTTGTAGGAAGTCATCCATCACTGCAGTCCTCCACCATTTGGGGCTTTAGGGCAGAGTGGCCCGACAGAAGCCTCACCTCAGTGCAAGACACATGACAGCCTGCATGGAGTTTGCTAAAAAAACACCTGAAGGACTCCAAGATGGTGAGATGAGTCTTGTCTGATGAGACCAAGATACAGTACAACTTTTTGGCCTTAATTCTAAGCGGTATGTGTGAAGAAAACCAGGCACTGCTCATGACCTATCCAATACAGTCTCAACAATGAAGCATGGTGGTGGCAGCGTTTACCATTCAACCTGACAGAACTGAAGAGGATCTGCAAGGAGGAATGGCAGAGGATCCCCAAATCCAGGGGTGAAAAACTTGTTGCATCTTTCCCAAAAAAACTCCTGGCTGTATTCGATCAAAAGGGTGCTTCTACTAAATAGGGTCTGAATACTTATGACCATGTGATATTTCAGTTTTTCTTTTTTAATATATCTGCAAAAATGTCAACAATTCTGTGTTTTTTCTGTCAATATGGGTGCTGTGTGTACATTAACAAAGAAAACAATGAACTTAAATTATTTTAGCAAATGGCTGCAATATAACAAAGAGTGAAAAATGTTTTTAAGGGGGTCTGAATACTTTCCGTGCCCACTGTATATATATATGTTTTGTTTCCATAACACATGTATGTGTACTGCATATTTATTATGTATATATAAACACATACAGTATATATTTTATATATTTATATGTATATACAGTACAATTTATGTACTCATATTCTTATGTTATATAAATATATTTCATATATAAACATAACATTTATCTTAAATATATACACATGTGTGTTTGCATAATATTAGGTTTAAATCATATATATATATACATATATATATATAATTTCCAAAAAAAGTGTAATTTCTATCTCCCTTTCTCTAATATATATGTATATATATATATATGATTTATACCTAATATACTCAAACAACATTACAATTACTTCTTCTTTTCATGCTATTGTGTCCTGTAAGGGGTCAAAATATTAAGAACCATCATGAATAGTTGAGCAACAATAATAACTGACAACTTATGACGGAAGTAATGATGCTGAAAATGCAGCTTTGATCCCAGAAATAAATAAAATTTAAAATTTTTATTAAATAGAAAACAGTTCTTTGAAATGTTAATAATATTTCATATTATTAATATTTTTACTGTAAAATAAATGCAGCCTTGGTGAGCAGAAAAGCGCTAAATGTATTGTTTTTATGATACAGTAACTCTCATGCTAACCAAGATTTAACTTACAAAAAAAATAAAATACAGTAAAATTTCAAAATAACAGTTTCTATTTGAATTTATTTCCAAATGTAATGCTGAGCCTCACAGAACAAAATAACATGAAAAATAATTTTCATATCTCCATCTTATTAGGAGTTTTTGCTTTCACTCAGCTCTGATCTGATCTGAAGTCAGTGAACGCTGAGAAGATGAGCAGCTTGGTTTCTTCAGTGTCACAGTATGACTAACGTTAATGTCACTGTTTATTTTTATGCACGTATAAGACACTTGACGAGTGATTTGCCATGAATGAAAGCAAAGAAAAAACAGTGAACACACAATCACACTCAGCCTGAGATGTACCTGACGCCGTCGCCGCTAACATTAAATGAGACGTTCCAGGATTTAAATAGAAAGTCTGCCGAGGGAATTCATGATGGATTTCTGCAGCGCCTCGCCACCAATCTTACTATGAAGACATTCAATTAAAACGCCCTTTAAAGTGCAGGAGTCTTCCGCGAAGAAAGAGCTACCCAATAGAGATGATGCTGGCTGTACAAATTAGTAGATAATCCATCTTGATGATAAATAATATAACTGTCAATATGATGAACGAGCGCAGTGATGCAGACAGCGTTGGGCCTTTTACGTCGAAAATTAAGCATGACGCAGACATAACAAGTCCATCATCCGCAAATATCATCAGTGACAAATTCTATCAGGAAGGTAGAATAAAGAAATGTGCCGGGACTCAGAAAGCAGTTTGACTGCTCAGTAATAATGTCGCCGTGTTAGTTACAGCGTGACCTTTAAATCTGTGCCGTTATACCAACTCAAAGACTCGTTGATTGCTTACGTTACAGAACCACGTGAACGCACGAGCGCAAACAACCGCGGCCTACGAGACAAAAGCGCTCTTCCTCGAGGTGCCTCGGAAAGCCCAGTATTCATGTGGGACGTGTTCAAATCTCATACGCTTTCTGAGGAGACTGAAAGAACAATAGTAGATCCATTCATTCCAAGATTTGCACAAATGAGAAACAAATGAAACGCCTGTAATCTCTCTAAAATGACAAAGCTCTTTCCGGTAATCACAAACTGCTGCCGTCTAGATGTTCATTCATCGCACAGAGAAATGTTAACAGCCACTGAGTTGAAAAATTACAGTGAATAGATAAAATTAATTCTATTCCACACATGACCAATCAGAGAGTGCTGGGCTGCTAAGCCCCACCCAGATCCTCCTGGTTAATGGTGATTGACAGACATCTACTGGTCATGCTGCCCCTTAAAATGTAAGACAATTAAGTTTTTTATTTTTTTATTAAAATTATTGATTTATTTATTTACATTTCAAGACAAATTCTCACTAATGTATTGTATTTTTTTATATGTAATTCTGTAAATATTATTGGTTTCTGATTACTGAAAAACATTATTTTTGTGTTTTTTTTTCTTCCATTGGAAATTATCTGGATTGTAAAAGGAGAGAAAGCTAAAATTATTATGAAATATTTGTTATTTGCAATAAAATAAACATAAATATATATTTTAAAATAGTTTTTATAATTTATTTTAAATAAATAAAATTGTAATTATAATTTGTTTTAAAATAAATTAGAAATTAAAATTATAATTTATTTTTATAATTTTACTTTAATAAATTATTTTAGAAAAAAGAAAATGTTTCTTATTGTATTTAACTAGATGTACTAAAAGAACTATAACTGAAATCAAAAATGAAAAAATATAAAAAAATATATAGACAAACAGATTTAAAGATTTGGCTATTCATAATAACATGCACTGATAAAATCAAATAAAATTAGCCCAAAATCATGTATTATGATTTAAATGTCAGGTTGGGTTTAAGTGTCAAATTCTGGTGTTGAAAGTCTTGGTAGATCTCATTTTCTTAACACATTTTTTTCCCGTTTCTCCTCCTGATTTTGGGGTGAAATATTCCCAGGTCACAGTCTTGACAGGTTTTAAGACATTCACCCAATTACCATTCCACACACTTGTACTCTCTCACACTCTGTACCTGTTCGGACCGTAAGGAGGATTGTAACACTTCCCGCTCTGTTCGTTCTGTCCTCCGCCGCCCTTCTTTTATTTTAATCAGTGAGAGACCGGGATCGGCCGCCTGTCTTAGGTAATCAACATCAGAGGCCATGAACTGCTGCTAATTGAATGCTATCCTCATTGTCATGCATGGATGCGTTCTCTCCTCCTCTCTGCTCTTGTCTTTCCACCTTTTCCAGCTCTCTTCCCCTAATACCAGTCCTCTTGTGGCCCTCAATTGCCTGTTCTCCCACAGATGTAGGAAGAAAACAGGCCTTGTTTGAAGTACAGACGAGGGGAGGGCTGGGAAATACAGGCCGCCGTTGTAGTGCTGGGCATCTGAATTCATCTCACTCGCTTCTTCTGAATCATTCCCACTGAATCATTCCAAGTTCACCAAAATGATCTGTTCAGATTCGTTCACTGATTCGTTCATGAGCTAGATACATCTTTACACATTTAGAAGTGATTAGTTTAAAAACTAAATGTAAATGTCTTTATATGAATATATATTTTGCTACAGCATGAGAAATTCTAATAATATTTATTTTATATACTGTATGTGTATAGTACAAAATAATCAGCAAAAATGATTTATATAATTATTTTCTGTTTTTAAATATAAAATGTTAAATAATACAATTTAAAATTTTCTTTTTGAAATAATATTTTAATATAATTTTCTTTTATCAGAAATTAACTGGATTGTAAAAGGGATATATTGTATGTATGTGTATAGTACCTTCTCATATAATTTATTTTTACTGTTTTAAATATATAATTTTAAAAATATCATATAATATTTTTCAAAAATCTTTTTTTCTTCCATTAGAAATTAACTGGATTGTAAAAGGTATATATTGTATATATGTGTATAGTAATGTTTGAAAAATATATATATTTAATATAAAATATAAATATTTTATTGAAAATAAAAATATTAAAATGATTGACAGTTGACTGTGATTGAACGATTGAATATAAATATTTTTAAAATTAAAAATTCAATTAAAAAGTTTTTTTAAATTAGTTTTGTGGAAAAAAATTAATTACATTTTAATATTCATTTTTAAATGAATAGATTTTAATCAGTTTACACATACACATTGATGTCTGAAGGACACCTTTAGCTATCAAAAAGCTTCATAAAAATCTTCTTTAATTTTATAAACATAATTTTAATCAATAAAATATATTTGAAATTCTTTTAGATTTTTTTTTTCTAAATCTGTAATATTGTAATTTGCTATATTGGCTACAATTGAAGTATTGGATTTGTTTGTTTTATGTAATTCCATTTCTTTATATGTTTATACATGTATTGACAGACAGTCTAGGCTCTGAATATAAGGCTCCTTCTCACTTAAAAGCTATTTATTTGTGCAGTGTTGTTTATTTCCATGCACTGATGACTGGCTCACTCAAAAGATTCCTTCAAAAGCAATTCATTCACAAACAAACAAAACACTGAAGGTAAGGAGAATGCCACTAGACAGGCCGAGGCGAGTAAACAGAGTCTGTTACTCTTCTAATTCCTTAACAAGTTTGCCTCATCCTTGCCCCGAGGTCACAGTGAAAGCGCTCTGAACTGTGACTACACTTATTTGCTCTTTCACAAACAGATGTTAGAAATGATCAGCTGTGCTCTGGGATCACATGAAAGGTCAGCGGAGATAAACCAGGCACGGGGCGGGGACGAGACGAGGAAGGTTAATGCGACACGAGATGACAGAAAGAGAAATAATTGAGGATGCATGACAATCTCTGCCTTTCTTGCATTGAAAATCCCCCCAGAACAGCATCATTATGAATAATGCAATGCACCAGAGAGTGACATACATAGCCTCCTCTTGCATCCACTTACTGCAGACCATTTATCATTTATAGAGATGCACATGCTTCTAATTAATTCCCGCGCCGTGCCCAACTAATAGGAACACTGAACTCGTCCCTCTGAAAATTACACCTCTGACCCTCTGCTACAAGGTCAGACTCTCAGCATCGCATCACAGGGACCTTCAAAACAGGCGTCACTGTGTATTAGAAAGTGCTGGGGACAGTGGTGGAGAAAGATGAGCTCATGAATATTAATTAGGCTTCACTAAAGTATTGATAAAAAAAATAAAAGTGAAGTATAAATGGATTGATCTAGAGATATGCTTTGCACTAGAGTATCGAGTCATTTCTCAAGATCTTGTCCAATAATAATAATACATAAATAAATAAACTAAGTGTGTGTGTATTCCCACATTTTCATATTAATAAAATGTCCAATCATTTACAAATCAGGTTTGCACTACATTATATTATTTATAAATTAAATAATAATATATTATTAGTATTAAAACAGTATATTTATATATAATTGTGCATTTAAAGGGCATTAACATATTAACTGGAATTATATTTAGATTTAATACCATTCTTCTATTTTTATTTTAATAAATATGTTACTTTTTTAACTGCAAATCAAGTTTGCACTTCTTCATTTTACATCATTCTTTTACATTCTTTCAAAATACAAAAAAAGCTTTATTCCAGATAATTATATTCATCAAATATATCTTTAGTCTTTTATATAATGAACCTTTTTTACAGTTAAAAATAATCAAAAAAGACTTAAGAAGCAACACTGCATACTTGTTTTAACAGACTGTATTTTAAATACAAGAATATTTGATTTATTTCAATAAAAAATATTATAATAATTCTATTACATTAGTAATTAGTAAATTAGTAAATTATTAAGTAAATTATTAAGTATTAAGTAAATAAGTAAATTATTAGTAAATTCTACTAAATGAATATATATATATATATATATGTGTGTGTGTGCTGTGTATATATATTATGTATATATAAATACACAAACAGTATATATTTAAGAAAAAATATGCTTTTTATATATTAAATGAATATACACATGAAAATACATGTAAATATTTTACTGTACAGTATTTTGTGTGTCTTTTTATATACATTATAACCAATACACAGTACACGCACATATATTTTATATAAACAAAAAGTTTATTTTAGATGCAATTATTTGTGATTAATCGTTGCCCAGCACTGTTAATGACATTACAAATAAATTATTTACAAATAGAATATACAAAAATATAATCTAACATCATTTTAATCACACATTTCCATGCAACAAACATCTGTACACATTATGAAATGATTCTTATGTAAATTGCTGCCCTTTGCTTCGAAGAATGGCTCAGCAATCAGCAAAAATCAGTATTTGCAACTCTTCGTGCAAGAATGGTTTTACAAACTCTTTACACAGAAATTCATTCCCTTCGTTTTTCAGAAATGCGGTCCACGAATGGCTATTTTTTTGAGGCGAGACAAAGTTCACAGTAATAAATTGTTCTTTTTGACCGACTCAAGTGCTGCATGAACTTCCAAAAAATATCATTTGATAACTTCATCCCTACATCTGCCGTCGTGTCAGAAATGACCTTTTGCTGTAGTGCTAACATTTTCTTTCTCGGTACCAGAGATTCAGGGGCTGACAAGCGCAACGATGACTCAGGAAAACATTAAAAAGAACAAATTCAATGGCAGATCGAGTCTCGTCAGCACATGCTAATGAAACACGCTTCTGCTCCAGAACTACAGATGCCTTAGCAGATGCTTCGAGGGGCTCGGGCCACCGATTTAAAGCTTGAAGCCCAAAAAGGACTTCAATATTCGATTTAGCGCAAAATCTTCATTTTAGCTTTCATCTTCATTTTTCATCATATTGTTTCTTTGTTTAGCAGTTCTTAAAATGATAAAACTTTGAAAAAAAAAACACTAAAAAAAACACATTGCTTCTTTCATTAAAAAAAAATGTTGTATAGTTTGTATTTGTTTCATATTATTTAATGTTTGATATTTCATCTAAATTCTAATGTGTAATTTGAAAATCATTTGCTTAATTATATTCTTTGTCTTTGTCCTAAAATGCCTCCAAGTCCTTAAATCAATAAAAAATACAAAAGTAAAAATACAAAAACAAGTCTAAGTATCTGCAGTATTGCTCTTTGATTGTTTTTAGGATTATTTTTTAATTTATTTATTTTTTATACATATGTTTACAGTTTTTTTATTATTTTCTTTCATTCAAAAATAGTTATTTGCACTTTTGTTCTCCTATTTTGTAATGCATAATATTTCATATATTAAAATGGCTAATAATTCTGTCAATAATTATTCAGAAAACTAATACTAATAATAATAATGATAATATATTTTGTATTTACATTTTTTTTTTACTGTATATTATTATTAAGATTATTTCTACAGCCTACATTATAATATAACATCTATATTATATTATATTATATTATATATTATATTATATTATATTATATTATATTATATTATATTATATTATATTATATTATATTATAAGAGAACTATGTATTTGTATAATATAATATAAATTACATGCATAAAGCCATTTTGTTGTAACTGACTGTAAAATTTACTAGCGATTTCTGAATTAAACTTGTTTCGACACCAAATTGTTCGTCAGCAGAGCCAAACCCACTGAAGGACATCATATAATTCACACGCAGCGCATTAGAAACGTCCCACCGTAAATAACACCAATTCTCCAGTCACAACAAACGTGGACTCTCCTATCTGCCCACTGTGTCTAACAGCACCGCTGCTAAAGAAATTGATTATTTTCTTCTCTTCTTTTGGCCATTTTCACCTGGGTGCTTCACAAAACTGTAATCATTGTCCGGACCCCCTCGGCCCGTCTCAAACGCTCAGTGAACCGTCTGGAGAAGCCCGGCGAGCTTCTCATCACCTCCTGCTCCAGCACACAGCTGCTCGAGAGTGCCAGAGTGGACGAGAAAGCCTTGTCCTTTATGCCTCATAAATTGTCTTTCAGAGCGTCAGCGTTGAGGTATTGATCTGAGAAAGACAAACACACCCCTCTGAGCTCCCATCTATAATGTGTCCATTCACTGGAGTGCTGAAACGTGGAGGAAAATCCCTTCTGTCCTTCCATTAGTTACATGTATGTCTTTGATGAAATTTTAACTTCAGTATATTGTTTCTGCAGCCAGTGTTGAAGCCATGGCTTTGATTCCCAGGAAACTGAGTCCAGGATAAATGCTTTATACATCACATTTGAGAGAATCAGAAGGCAAAAAAAAAAGAAATATTAATATTATATTTAGTGCTGTCATATGATTAATCGCATTCAAAATTAACATTTTTCTTTACATAATATATGTGTGTGTAATGTGTATTTATTATATATATATATATATATCTCTAAACACACACACATACACATGCATGTATATATTTAAGAGAAATGTTATATTTATATAAAATTGAATATATATTAAATATATTTATATATAATATGAAATAAAGAAATATAAATGTATAAGCATGTAAATATTTTTAAGATATACACTGTCTGTGGATGATGCAGTCAATATAGGACTGGATCTGGACAGACCAGGGACTTACATGAGGATCCTGTTTGTGGACTTCAGCTCTGCCTTTGACACCATCATCCCATCACTCCTCCAGCCCAAATTAACCCAGCTCTCTGTCCCTAGCTCTGTCTGTCAGTGGATCACCAGCTCTCTGGCAGACAGGCAACAGCTAGTGAGAATGGGTAAAATCACATCCAGCACCTGTATGACCAGCACTGGCGCCCCTCAGGGCTGTGTTCTCTCCCCACTGCTCTTCTCCCTCTACACCAACGACTGCACCTCTAAGTACCCCTCTGTCAAGCTCCTGAAGTTTGCAGATGACACCACATTCATCCAGGATGGCTGAACAGACAGGAGGTTAAAGAGCTGGCTGTCTGGTGCAGAGCTCAACACGCTCAAAACAGTGGAGATGATTGTGGACTTCAGAAGGAACCCCCCTGCTCTCCCCCCAGCACTGTGGCTACTATAGAGTCTTTCAGGTTCCTGGGCAACACAATCTCCCAGAATCTAAAGTGGGACACTCACATTGACTTGAAAAAGGCCCAACAGAGGTTATACTTCATTCATCGGCTGAAGAAGTTTAACGTGACACAGGAGCTGCTGATACAGTTCTACACCGCAATCATTGAATCCGTCCTCTGCACTACTATAACTGTCTGGTTCAGCTCAGCTACCAAATCTGACCTCAGAAGACTGCAGAGGGTAGTCAGGACTGCTGAGAGAATCATTGGAACATTCCTTACTTATCCAGAGTGAGCATAAGGGCTAAGAAAATCACTCTGGACTCAGCACACTCGCTCTTTAATCTTTTGCCATCTGGTCGACGCTACAGAGCACCAGAACAACCAGACACAGGAACAGTTTCTTCCCCCAGGCAGTGCATGTCATGAACACTTAATATTATGAACACTAACAATACACATGGTACACACAACATTATTATACATTATTTAATTAACACACTTGTGATGTTTTGGTCACTTCTGAATGCTGGTGGTGCTTTCACTCGAGTGGTAGCATGAGACGGAGTCTACAACCCACACAAGTGGCTCAGGTAGTGCAGCTCATCCA
>JAUCNO010000236.1:392533-410874 GCA_032353835.1 Enteromius viviparus
GCCAGGAACGCCAGATTCGACCATTTTGATTGGCTAATATGTTTGTCACTCAAATGTCAGAGGCGGGGGAAAAAACCAGACGCCTGAGGTTAGGTAATCGCGGGAGTTAAAACCTCGATATCGATGCGATAAAGGTTAATTGTGCAGCCCTACTAAGTACTAGGAAGCAAGGCTGTTAATTGACTTTACTGAATAAACTGGTAATGTATTGAATAAACAGAAATATGCATAACGGATCAGCAAACTAGAAAATTTTTAATATTAACAATATTACAATTTCTGTTGATAATAATTGTCGGCCCCCCCTGCAATACCGTCGCGGCCCACAGGTTGAAAACCACTGATCTAAACCATTGCAAAATGCACATTACATGTCATGTGTTAAATTACAATGCCCTTTACTTGTTTAATGTATGTATGAAACCCACGGACATGAAGAAGGTTTCCAGAGGAACATTTACGCTGATGACCCTCACATGCAGGTGAAGATCTTTGGCTCTCGAGAGGAATGAAATAAAACCCTTTTGTACCTGTGACTTTGTGACTTAATCGAACTAAGTTAATAATGCATGTGTGATTCCAAGAATGCTGAACTTTCAACATACATCTTGTGAAACATTAATGTGTAAAATTGCTCAAAAGCCTTTTTGGACCGTCCTCGTCTCAGGCAAGCAGAAAAGGTTGCACACGGACAGCAGGGGAATAAAGCAGTGAAAGAAATGCCAAAAACTGTGAGAGGAACCTGTAAAACGAGAGTGTCATAGTTGCCCTTGAGCAAGGTCCACATCTCGCTCCGCTCAGGCGGGACTAAAGCGCTAATATGCGCTGTATGAAAAATGTAAGTGGCGTAAATCGTATTAGATTAGGTGACCCGCTGAGTGAATAAATGACAGAATAAAACAATGGCTCTCGATGGAGGAGGGCAGTGGGGAACGTGCTGTTGCTCGGGGCTGAAATAGGCCTCCAGCTGTTCCCATCATCCTCCATCCATAGCCTCGACCAGGTGCGTGCATGTCACGCTTCTTACCAACTTTCCTGAGTTAAATTAACAGTCCTTATTAGCCTCTTAAAGCGACAGTTCACCTAAAAATGAACATTTGCCATTCATTTCCTCAGGCCATCAAGATGTAGGTGACTTTTTTCTTGAGTAGAACAGTGAAGAAGGTTTTCACCTGAAACCGTGGTCTTTGATGATTCACAAAACCTAATTCAGTAGCTGTACGCTTTTAGAAATAAAGGAATACAAAATTAATGAATAGCCTTGGTCTTATGAAGTGAAACGATCAGTCTGTGCAAGAAACTGAGTATTATTTACAACATTATTACTATGTGTCTCATGGCCTAAATGTGCCTGGGTTCACATTTTAGCGAGACTCAAAATATGTACCAATAAGTACATATCACAATATTAAAATTCTGGGATATTTGAAAACCGATGCTTTTAAATGTCACACATCACACATATCCAGCTTCATATCTATGTGTTTTCATAGACGCTAGGTTTGTTCGGTAGCTCACAGAGTACAGAGGTGTAACTACGCTTTAACAAAACAGTTCAAATCAAAGTAAAATAAAGTTGAAATGACACGGTTGCATCAACAAATGCATTTTTGTATTAGTTTTGCATTTGTTAACACTGTCGGGTAGGTTTAGGGTTGGATTTGGTGTAGGGCATATTTTCAACATGATAGAGCACTAACTTTTAGCAACAGTACACAGATATTTAAATTCTAAACCACTGCAATACATAACAATATCAGCTTAATAAAAATGTTCCAGGGTTCAAATAGTGAACCAGTGTTTTAGCGCCACTCAAATGAAATTTCAGTAAGGCATGTATAAATGGTGTAGCACAAAAAGTGCACAGAGGTACATAATTTTATGAGACCAGGTTGCATTGTTACCAGATCCACAGCCTCAAGCACACAGTCCGGATGGATGTCTGGTTCATGAACGAATCATTCTTTTGAATTTTAGTGAAGTGAAGATGAACCAGTTAACCAAATCTCAAACAGATTGCAGCACAGATCAACAATCACTTAGTCAATACTCACTTCTGGATGCCTAAGAGTCACTCTGACTCAAGAAATAAATAGCAGTGTATCTTATTCTATGATGAATCAATCAATCAGCGCTCCAGCTCCTCCAACACGCACTGAAATGAGTCATTTTCTGAGTCACTGTTTATGTAAAAAGGCAAGCTGATGAGGACAAGTTAATTTACTTTATATGCTTGTAACACATGGAAGACATGTAACACATCCACATTTCACTTTATTACTGGGTGCTTTAATAATGATATGATCATGTAAACGAACTAGCAAACTGTACAAGTTCATTCAAACAAACTATTCGAAAGAACCATATTTGCCTGAGGCTCTGGATTATAGGTAATAATTTTGACTCTCTTGCAAAGACTGATCATTTAACTTCGTTAGGCCTCAATATATCATCAGGAGCCATGTGTATTCCTCTATACGCTTTTTAAATCCTTAAAGGGGTCATCCGGTGCCACATGCACTTTTTCAAGCTGTTTGTACTGAAGTGTGTGTTGGGAGTGTGTGTACACAACCACCCTACAATGACAAAGATCCAAAAGTAGTTTTCTATTAATTTAATAAAAATAAGTGGTCCCTTCTGAAATCAAGCCATTCTCAAATGCATGTGGGTGTGGCGTCACACAGACAGAGGCCACTCCCACAATAATTGATTGACAGCAGCATGTCACACAGACTGAACTGGTGTCTTACCTCAGACCTGAGTGAGCCGTCATCAGACCGAGACGCAGAGACAAGCAAGACTTCTAAGAGATTGAGGTGTTTTCTTGTTGAATGTATTAATGAACATAGCAGTAGTCATTTACCCCCGACATTCGCGTCAATCAGTCACCTACAGAAGCAGTGAGTATAATGTCTTTTGATGAATCTTTGCAAATGGCCTTTCCTAATAATGTGCTAATTAGTAAGTTTCACTATTAATACGGCTAAAAACAGATCCTCTGAGAGCGCCTCGGAAAAGAGGGGCGGAGTCAGCAGAGCTCGTGAAGATTTAAAGGGGAAGTACACAGAACAGTTAGAGCTGTTTTTAACAGGGTAAAATTAGCGGGTTTTTTAAACTATCTTTGAGAGCTTTCAAAGCAGTCTATATTACAAACTTTCCATTAAAACCCTAAAGAATCATATTAGCTTGTGGAAAATTGGCTTTGTATGACCCCTTTAAAAACGTGCAGCCACCGATTAGCATTATATGAATATCACCAACAACCCATGTTTCAGCTAAAAATCTTCTTAACTGTTCTCCCAAAGAAAAAAAGTACATCTTGAATGGCCTGCAGGTGAATAAGTAAATTAAGAGCAAATTTTCATTTTTGGGTGAATTATCCCTTTAACGTCTTTATTTGGCCAGCAAATTTCCGGCGGTTCAGCCAGGTGCTGCAACCGTGGCCTATATATCACGCCATGACATGTCATCTAACAATATGTGTCGTGCCCTTGCTATCCCTCCGAGGCTTGTGATAGCCAGTAGAACTTCATCTGTAAAGGGCCAGCAGAAAGTCACGGGGTACAAGGAGACTGTGTGGAATATCGTGTGGAATCGTGCTGGTGTTGAAAGTGGGGCGAGTTGAGAAGCTCGTGTTCACCTTGAAGTGCTTTAAGTCCGCAAACATTCACGGCAGACCCCCTAATGTGAGCCTTGGGCTGTTCGTGAACAACTAAGCGAAGTTGGGAAGCTCACTGATATATTATTCAGAATAAAGTATTAAATTAGTGATCTTGAAACAGGATTTAAAACCCAGAACCAGCTTTAATAATTACAACCACTAATAAAATATGACTGTGATTAAAATATAACTACCAGGGTTATTGTAGTGAACTAAAACTTAAACCATTCAAACACACAGACACGTCTTCATTACTTGAATTAATCTTCAAATAAATACTGATAACTTGTAACTCAATAAATGTTCCTCTGGAGCACAAAACCAGTCATAAGGGTAATTATTTTTTTTAAATTGAGTTTTATGTATCTGTAAACTATTTGAAGTTCTGGAATCTGAGGGTGCCAAAAAATCTAAATGATAAGAAAATCCCCATTTTAAAATGAAGCTCTTAGCAATGGATGTTACTAATAAAAAATTAAGTTTTAATATATTTATGATAGGAAATTGACAAAATATCTTCATAGAACGTGATCATAACCTAATATCTTAATCATTTTTGGTATTAAATAAATTGCTACATTATTGTAGCTATTGCTACAAACATACATGTGCTACTGATGACTGTTTTTGGCTCACAAATAATATTAACAGAAACAGATTTAATTTGAATAATGTATAAGTAAATATTGAAATAAACAATTAATAAGTTTTCAATGCTTTAAAACAATTTTCTTTGTTAATTCACGTAACTGATGTAGTTACTTAATGTTTAAAAATTGTAAAGTGTTACCATAAAAAGTATAATAGTTTCTTATGATGTTATTCAATGATGTTTGAGTTTGCAGTCTGAACTGAATTTGATAAGAGTAAAACAACAACAACACACAGACAACACATCTTTCACGCGTTGTTGGCTAAAAGACAAACATACACAGGCCAGTTCATGAACAAATGACTCATATGAGCCAGCGACTGGTCACGACTCATGAATCATCATGTTTACTGATGCTTATATGCGTTTTGAGACGTCATCTCCTGATGACGCCAATAAGAACTTAAATTACAGATAAGAGCAATACATCTGTGAAGGGTCTGCTTTAATTTGGATACACTTATAATAACATTTAGAAAATTAAGAAAACAAATAGTCTGCGTGGTCTGCGTGATCTTTATTTAAAAATGCATCAGTAAAATGAACTTAAACTCAGCAAAAACTCCACAAAGAGACATGAGAGTAATATCTGTAAAGAGCTTGCCATGTCTACTAGTACACTAAGATAGTCTAATCAAAAACAATTATTCTGTGATAATCTGCATATTTCAAACTTTCAAAATGATGGAAAAAATATATAAAAAGTTAAACTAAAATTAACAAAACAAAAATCCAAAATTAAATAAAAATAAAGCTTAATAGAAATATATAAATATAATAAAATTAAATTAAAATGAAAAATAAGAGCTAATGTAATAACATACAATAATACTAAATCATCACTCATGACAGTCAGAGCCAAAACCGCTAACGATATGGCGAGGTTGTGAGGCATTATGGGATGTGAATTTGATCAAAGCGTTATGAAGGACCGTCACTCCTCTTTCATTTGCCAGTCATTTGCAGTCCACTCAGTGTCTGCCTCCTAATGACGAGTCTCCTATTTGTAGTCATTTCAGGAAAATTCAACGACCTACTTGCTGGGGTCACGCGCAAAATGAACTAGACAAGCATCTTTGAAGATTATGATAATAGATTCGAGGGGAGAAATCTGGATTGTCTTGAAATTCACTAGCACGGATCCTCATCTCATTACCCTCTTGCGTGGCAGCCCGTATCAAAAGCGTGATAAAAATACACAGCAGATAACATTAGCATTGTATATTTCCACGCATAATATCCTTTGTCCTTTTTTTTCCAGCTAAAAGACAGCATATTGGGCGCGTCTTTGAAACGCAGGCTGAATAACACCGAGGGAACGTCCTGTTCGAAAGCAGCGTGCACACCCCGATGCCTTTGGGTGGAAAATTATAGCTTTTTCTGCAGCGTGCAGGCGATCTGAAAGGCCGACGGCGACTCGACGTACTGCGGAGCGGCTTCGCTCGGGAAAAGCAAATTCATGCAAATGAGTTTATCTGCCGTGCATTCAAAGGTGTGTTTACTGCTAACAAATTGAAACGTGGAGTTAATAGTAGTGTTCTCGCTCGCTCCAGATAGACTCTCACTTTTCCCAAAGAAATTATGGAAAGAAACAGCTGGCTTGTCTGCGTGGAAAAAAAACACAAAAACAAAACAAAAGTGGTTGTGAATGTTTTATGAGCGGATCTTCAAGTGTTTGGAGTTTAGTAAGATACTAGGGCAGGTTTGACTCCATGAGGACACATTTAACCCTATAAAGACTATTCTTTAAAGGTCTTTAAATGCCAAAACTACTTTGCTGTTAAAACCTGGATGCATGAGGCATTATAAAAAAAACTTATGTGTTATAACATCTTGTGAACAATCATATAAAAAGAGTTATAATACATTAAAAGTATTTGTGATTATAACTTTTAAGAGTATGATTATTTATAATACAGGTACAAACAAGAAAGGTATAAAAGCTGTCACTGGGGATCCCTCAAAATGTATATGTTTGTACCTAAAGGGTCCATTTTGGTACCTTTAAGGTACATATTAGCACTTAATAAGTAAATTTTATAACACTTTAAATTCATGAGATGATACAAGATATTATAAAGTGATTATGCACTCACTATAATGCCTAAGAATACCCTTATAACATATTATAAACACAGGGTTTATAGAAAGTCTTCCCACTTTTATTGTTTATTCTGTTTAATAACTATATGGCAACACTTTACAATAAGGTTCATTAGTGAACTAAGAATGAACAATACTTCTACAGCATTTATTAATCTTAGCTAATGTTAATTTTCTGGATTGACTAATGCATTATTAAAATGTTGTGTTTGTTTACATTACTTGAACTAACAATGAATGACTGTATTTTACTAACATTAACACAGATTAATAAATAGTGTAACGAATGAGTTGTTCATGTTAGTTAACTTAAGCTTACTTGATTATTAAATTCATCAGGCATTTAGTTTATCTCTAAATCAACTTTGAGAATTATATGATTTGATCATCAAACTAAGCATTTAAGTATCTTCTCAAGATCTATTATTGGAGATAATAGTTGGTGATTTATAGCATTTTATGCACAGTATGTAGTCTATTATATGTCCTTAATTGACAATCAGGATCGCTTACGTTTGTCTATATAAAGAAACCATATAAAGCATATTTTTGCAAAAAATAGTGCAAGGTGCATCAACAATAATCACATATGCACATTTAAAAATGAATTAAAACTTGCATAAAAATTAACACATGTCAGGCTTTAAAGGGTTAAAATGCCCATGGCTTATTATTCCATGACACTAAAATCAGCACACCACAGAAATCTACTGAAAACTGGTTAGATCATCTAAAAATGAACTCTTTGGATGTAAAACACAAAGGCGACAACAATCATTCCACTCAAACACAAAACAAAAACACTTCATATTGCTTTAGTCCCATTGTTTCATACAGAAAAGCTGTAATTGCTCTAAACAACATACTAAAAATGACTGGATTTTCTGGAATGTAAGTATTTTGAAAGACCAAAACATGACTCAGTCGTTATTCTAGCACCCACTAAATGCCAATAACAGATCCAGCACTAAATTAATTTGTTTGATTTACACCACGAGTCGTTTTGACTGATTCATTAAAAGAACCAGCTCAAAAGAATCATTTGTGCTTGAATCAATCACTATTCAGTATCATTGACTTTAACAGTCAAGTCCGTTTTATTGTATTATAAATGCATATTATTAGTACAAAATATTGCATTAATGTACCAAAGGAAACAGCCACTGTATTGCATGCACCAAACACGCTTCCGTTTGATATACTTGCATAATTAAATATGCAGTTCTGCAGCAGTTCCCGAAGTTCATTTAGGCTTTTTATCATCTCTAGACGAGGATCTGGTGAATAAGGACGTTGACAGAAGCCTGTGTGGGTCCAGCAGGAGTCTGGGTCGCTCGCTGCTGAGGGGCGTAGAGTGGCCAGGTGCTGTGAAGCGTGAGGCTCAAGAAGCGGCAGAAGATTAAAGGAGGGCGTAAGAGCCATCGAGCCTCGGCCGGACTCCAGCTCGTGTCCAGGAGCACCATGCAAGTGGAGCTGTCAGAAAAGATGAGCCGGATTGCTCTGATGCTGCCTTTGAACACATAACGCCAGCTCAGTGTGTCAGACCAATGACAGACCAGCGTGATCGCGTTAGCAGTGCTGTTATTTGTACATAAACTGTGGTTCAGGCGCACATACAAATCATGCATTTAAATAGATCCTTTGAGGATCAAAATTCATATTCAATTCCTTCTACTGTATATAATAGTATAGAAATGCAATATTTTAATTCGATTTTTTTATTTATTTAAATATATATATTTAAAAACTTTATTTATTTAACTGTTAATGCATTTACAGTACAAACTTAATAAATATATAATAAAATTAAATATAAGTATATTATATTATTTTTACATATAAATAGTTTATTTATATTAAAATAAAAACACCTGCTATTAAAATGTATTTATGTATAAGATTTACTTTATAATATAATTTATATATTTAATATTAAAGGAGTAATGTTTAACACCATAACAGTTTATGAATTTGTCAAAATAAAATACATTTCAATGTACCTTTAATACAAAGGTAATCACTTTGGGTATAAATCGGCCATTTAAGTCTAGATTTTATATATAATCTTTGTATTAAATAATACTCATATTTAATATTAATATTACATTATTATTAAAACAAAAACATAATATAAAATTGTTATATAAAACAAAATAAAATGCAGTAAAAATTCCAATTTGCCACATCTGTAATTAATTCAGGTACAAATCTGCCATTTACGTCTGTATTTTCTATATAATTTTGTATTAAATATTACTTATAATTAATATAAATATGAAATTATTATTTAAACAAAAACATAACATAGAATTGTTATTTTAAATAAAATATCCTTTGCCACACTTGTAATTAATTTAGTAATACATTTAAGTCTTTTTCTAAACAATATTTGTATTTAATATTACTTATGTACAATATCAAATTAATATCAAAACAAAACATAATATGAAATTGTTATATAAAATAAAATAAAAAGTGTCAATGATTCTTATCTCATCTGTATTTAATTAATAAATAAATCCGCCACAGATAAATGACAGTCCACTGTCTATCCAAATGCATGTCTGCGCTTACATATGAATATGAATGAGCCTGAAAAACCCTCAACTCCTCCAGCAAACTTCAACAGAGAGACTGGAGTAATGATTTAAATAAGAATGAGCTTCTCCTTCCAGGATACCCAGCCCAGATAATGCTAATGATGTCCTCTGGGATACGGCATTACCAGGACATGCACCTCCATCCTTGGGGAACACTCTTATAGTCTTCTCTTCTCTGGCCTGAGATAACATAAGGCAATCATGTTCTCATAATGGCATTAATTTTTAGATAAGATGACTAACGTAAGATGACTATCTCAGCGAACGGTTTCATTTTGCCATGATCCAAAAAAAACCCTGGTTCTTTGTACGAAACGAGTGAATTAAGTTTAGCAAATGAACTCTAATAAACTGTAAAATTACCCCATAGTGGGTGAAAATACAAAAAATTAAAACATTGCACATGACAGCTGCGGCCCGCAAACAAAACTGAAAAAGCACTGGAGAAAATCCACAAACCAATCCAGATTAGCTGAATTAATACACAACAAACAGAAGTCAAAGTGCACCGTGTCCCACCAGGTAACTAAATTGAGTTGGAAAGGTAGCGGGAGGATATTGCATGAGCGCTTCTGGGTATTTCTGCCCACTCTCGCTAAATTTAGGCCACGTTCCTGCAAGCGCTGTAAATTAAATCTCACAACAGCAGTGAACTGCTTCTCATGTTTATATTAACATCTTAGCTTTAAAATTAAGGATGAAACATTGTAAACTGAAATGAAAAGAGAAATTTATTACTATTACTATTATTACTACTGTAGAACTATATTACAATTTAATTTTTTGACCATAATATGTTTTTGAGAAGAACTTTTTGAACAATTCATTAACAATCAATGAACAGGTTCATTAAACAAGAATGAAAAAGCAAATACTGCAGCTAATTTTCAGTTTAAACTCACTATTCAACATAGGGTTGGGTCGCCGATGGCCGATAGACATCACACAGCTACTGGAAACCAACAATAAATATTTGTTTCTACCTATTATTTTGTGTTTTAATAATGTCTACACCTACCCCAACCCTAAACCTACCCTTACAGTAATGAACATACATTAAATATTGTTTTACAGGGTGAGAAAAAAGAATGGAATATTGACGTACGCATGCGCATAAAGGGTAGGACAAAATGTTGAAACACCGGCGCTTCTCCCTTCTCTCCAGTTGGTGGCAGTAAAGCAGCTGAGCTTCTTCTCACACTGACGTTAAATCCTAGAAGAAGACGCCTGTCAAACACAAGCTCCTCCCATCCGGCCTGCTGTGGGTGAGACCGCTGTTGTCTACTGTAGAGCTGCTTTGGGAATAGAGCAAGGTGAGTGTTTTATAAGTTGATATCTTAACAGGTCATTAAAAAAAGGGAAGAGCTGGACTAAGCAGTCGTTTGGACCGTAGTCGTAGGCCAGGGTGACGCTAGTGATCAGTTTGACGTTCGCTGGATAGTCTACTGTGTTTTTTAAGGGATCGTCTAAAGATTCTACTACAGTCCTGTCAAACGAGTAATCGCATCCAAAATAGAAGTCTTTATTTACATTATATATGCGAGTATGTACTGTGTATCTTTACTATGTATATATAAATAAAACGCATACAGTATATATGTTTTGTAAAATATTTATACATATTTACTTGTGTATACTTATATTCATGTAATTTATATTATAGGAATATATTTTTATGATATAAGAATAACATTTCTTCAGGTAACAATCGCAGCAGGTAACAGGTGCATTACAGCTTACTTTAGCGTGAAGCTAAGGCTTTTTATAAAATTAAATGTAAGCTTTTACTCAAATTTTTATTAGTTTTATTTTTTACTACCCCATTTTTATTCCTTTCTCATTTTTCTCTAATCCTTTCTAATGATTAAAGTACATTTATTAATCAAAAAGCATGTCTAATTAATTAAAATCATTAAAACTTGTACAACTTAAAATTAGTTTATTAAAAGTTTAACAAAAATGACATGTTTATGGCTAATTATTATTTTTTATTTTTTATTTATTTAAAAATTATTCTTTAAATAGAAAATGAAGGTATAAACATTTTCATTTATCTTTAAATTACTGAAAATCAAACTTCATTTATTTATTTATTTTGGGAAACAAATGGGATTTACTAGTACTATTAAAACATGAAAGAAATGTTGTTTGGTTATTACTTACTTAAAATAAAGCAGTCCTGCAATTGAAATCAAACTTTTATGTTGACGGGTTCCTGTGAATACTTTTATAATTCTGTGTCTAAATCTGAAATCACAGTGAGTATCAAGTAAACTTGTATTTTTGTCTAAATATGAAGTCAAATCTCTAATGGACGCTGTTCAGTGATGCTTGCACGTAACTGCCTGAGTTTTGTCGAGAATTCTCTGTGCAGGAAAAACCCTGACATCATTTCAGTCACCCGCAGGTGGCTGTCTGCAATATGAGGTCATAAGCTCCACCTTCTGTGTAAACCAATGCAATGTGTACACTTTACATTGATTTTCGGTTGTAAGTTTTGATTGCTTGGATTCAAATAGCTGCAATAAAAGGATACGGAAATGTCAAAAATATATGTTCATAATAAAAAATAAGGAAATAAATAAAAAAACAAAAAACATTCAGAAGATAAACAACAGTATTGTGGGTTTGGTGACTAAATGATAACTTTATTTTTGTGAACTTTACCCTGGACATCGACTACGTTTTAACCCAGTGATTGGATTTTTGACACGGTCCCTTACACACCATGCGCTATGATGACATGTAAGAACGTTATTGAGTATAAATGCAGCAGATTTGAGTATGTTTGCATACAAAAGTCGAATATTATGTTCAGTTGCTGCGGTACTGATGTCTTTCCAAGACTGTCACCTCTCCAGAACAGAAGGAGAGAGCAAATAAACCGCGAATAACGTGATACTACTTAACTGTTACGCTGACAGTCGTGTAGACAAGTACGTCATATTGACAGTGTTTTTCTTCAGGTTTAGTCGGAATTATAGCATTTATAAGTTAAGAACACACGTACTTGATAAACGAAGTCGTATTTACAATTGGAAAACTACATCATAGACGAGTTGGCGAGTAGTGACGTCAAAAGGGGCGTGTCTGTTTGAAACAGCGGAAACAATGTTGCAGTCCTGCCTAGAAATCACACACAGTCTTAAATATCGAGTAGCTGTGTAAGACATGTTTGAAAGAGCATGGACATGTAATTTTAAGTAATTTAACTTTAGCAGACTGATACATTTCAGCAGAAGCACATTCTCTTTTATAGCTATTATTATATATTATCACATATTTATTATTATTGCTCTGTATTCAACGCATGATAAGTAAGAAGTAGGAGCTTCCCTCTTGGTAATATGCTTTTAATATGCTTAGTTTGATCAAATTTAACTTAACTTTTCAAACATCAATGGGAAGCTTTTTTATTCAGCTTTTATATGATGTCTAAATCTGGAAAAAATGGACCCTTCTGACTGGTTTTGTGGTCGAGGGTTTTTTAGACTTTCTTTCATTTCGAGTATTTCCACAGCTCAGGGTCTTAACCAAACATTAACATTAATTGCTTGATTTCTCATTATTCTCAGGAATGTTCCAATGTCAGCCGACCAGGAAGCACAAGAAGATGAGCTGCTGGCTCTAGCGAGTATCTATGATGAAGAGGAGTTTGGCAGAGCCGAGTCAGCGAAGGAGGGCGAGATCCATCTGTGCCTGGAGCTTCCTCCTCACTTTAAACTCATAGTCAAAGGTGAGACTTTATCTTTCACAGGTTACTTTGGAAATATGATCGGTTACAGATGACAAGTTACCCTGTTTACAATGCATTAGGTAGTGTAACTATTTTAGTTATTTCACTAAGGTATAATGTAACTGATTACATTTGATGACTGACTTTTCTAAAACTGTGAATTCAAATTATAATAACTTAATTGTAAAGCACTTCTTTTTACTTTGAGAATCTTCTGAGGTTAAATACAAATTTAAAATCATAAGAAATAGTTGAGTAGCTATGAAACTGTTTTTGCAACATCTTATGAAAGATCTCAATTAGTGTGTGTGTGTGTGTGTGTGTGTGTGTGAGAGAGAGAGTGGTTTACAAACACAAATGTGTATAATGACATGGGTACTACAACATAAACATGGTTTACACTTCCTGTGTCCTCAGAAAACAAAAAGCTTAAAAAAAACTAAACTACTAAACAGTGTTTGATGAACTTCAAAAACGCTACACAGTTTCCTGTAAGGGGTAGGTTTAGGTGTAGGGTCAGTGTAGGACAATACCACATACAGTCTGTACAGTAGAAACACTATTACACCTATGAAGAGACCCCAGAACACATGGAGACACTACAGGAGTGTTTGTGAAAATTCAGATGTAATCCTTTGTAATCATTAACATTTTCATAAGTAACTGTGATTTAATTACACATGTTTTCTATAACATTCTGTAACTAGTGAGTCCCCAACACTGATTCTAACACAGTCGTAGTTTCTATATCCCCTTTCTGTCAAACATATCTTAATGTTTTTAATGTATGCTGAGAACTCACTTCAAGAGTTTGTTTGTATTGGTTAAACTTGTATTTTTAAATATGTTTTGAAAAATAGATTCTGACATAGTGTCTAGTATTACTCATAGTGTCTGTAATGTATTTACAGGACAGAACTCCACAGAGCATCATATATCCTTTCTACCTCCGCTGGTTCTGAGTTTTGCGTTCCCAGCTGACTATCCTTCAGCTTCGGCTCCGGTTTTTACTGTCAGCTCCAAATGGCTCACAAGAGTCCAGGTGAGGCGTGTTCAGTAAGATGTGGGTTTGCACTGTTGTAGTTTTCTCTCTTATCGTTCTCTTATCGTGCTGCATGCTCCGATCTCATCTATTGCAGCATGCAGTGCTTGCTTTTTTACAAACCAATCAACAACAGATCAATAAAAGAGCCACGCTAGATGTGTATTTCTGTCAGATAAGCTGTTTGCATCCCTTCAGTGCTGTAACGGACATTCTGCTGTGTTTGACTCATTTTTGACCCGGAGAGCATTTACTTTTTCCTGAAAATGCAAGATATTGTTATTCATTGAGCTAAAACTGCTCACTAAAACCAGTTTAACTTTTGAACTTTTTTGATATTTGTTTTGTAACACTTCTGGTAATAGAAAACAGTTTTCTTTAAATAGACTAAATATTTCACAATATTAACTTTTGTTGTATTTTGGATCAAATTAATGCTGCCAGAAGAGACTTCCTTTAAAATACAGTACTTTGCCAGTGTACTTCACTAAAAACATAAACAAGTCATAGTTTTCTCAGCGCTATTATCATTGCAAACCTGCATGACGTTCTTCACTGAATCAAGAATGAGAAGCTCTTTCCGATCATTAAGTGGATGCGGTGGCGTTAGTGAATGCTGTTAGTGTGTTCAGATGCTGATATAATCTTCTGCTCCATCTCCATCAGATCACTGCGCTTTGCAGGAGGCTGGATGAGCTTTGGGAGGAGAACCAAGGCAACGTGGTTCTCTTTACCTGGATGCAGTTCCTTAAGGAAGAGACTCTGGAGTTCCTGGGAATCCAGTCACCGCTGGACATCCAGAGCATCCAGAGCGAATCTGGCCAAAAGCAAGCAGCGGGCGCTTCTGCAGACAAAAGCAAAGCGCAAGACTTAGACCCGAGAGCCGTGCAGGAGGTGGACGCCGGCACAGATATACTGACTCAGCTGCTGGACTTTGACGAAGCTCAGCAGCAGAAGGTGTTTGACGGGAAGGTGTTCTGCTGCGGCATCTGTTATTCAGAGAAGCTGGGATCCGACTCTTTGCTCTTCAAAGAGTGTCAGCATGTGTACTGCAAGGCCTGCATGAAGGAGTACTTTGAGATCCAGATTAGAGACGGAAAAGTCCAGTGCCTTAACTGCCCCGAGCCAAAGTGTGTGTCCATGGCCACTCCTTCACAGGTATCTCCTGTCCGCTCTTGTGTAGTACAGTGTGAGAATGAAGAGATTATGTAGGGATTGACAGTGATTATATTTACACTGACAACAATAATCCATTTATTTACCTTATTCTGAGTAAGACAATATGAGACCCTGGACCACAATACCAGTCTTAAAGGAATAGTTCAGTCTTTATGACTGTATTTGTGTCTTCATAGGAAGATATTTTAAAGGGACCAGGCTGTTTTGGGATCATCATTGACCTTCATAGTAGAAAAAATAAATACTACGGAAGTCAATGGTGACTAAAAAAAACAACCTGATTACAAAAGTTTCTTCAAAATATCAAAAAAATATAGATTTCAGATTTTCTAGAATGTTTTCTAATCTCAGCCAATATTGTGTCCTATCCTAACAAACCAGACATCAGTGGGAAGATTCAGGTTTTTGTTTGTATGAAATAAAACATTGCTTTAGCTTTTAAGCATTAATCTACGCAGTGTTTTATTATTATATATCTGTAGGATATCTTGTTAGACCTCTTTGGAAAAGCAATGTCTATTTTATTTGCATCTTTGTTGTGTTTATTTGTGCTGTTACTTAAATGTGCTCACTCTTAATGACAGTTCACCCCCAAGCCATCCTAGGTGTAAGGAATCGTCGGAGGCGTTAGGACCCATCTGCAAGCTTTTATTAGAGTAAACAGGAAGACTGGGTCAAGACACGGCAAACGGGGCAAACAGAGAGAAGGCAGAGTCAGAGTCGTAATACAGGCAGGAGGTCAGGGTATTCGGCAAGGTTCAAAGTATAATAAACAGGCAAAGGTAATACACAGGAAGACAATATAGATCACAGAATAAACGCTCGGAATTGCAAACTGGCAAAACTTTGCACTGTTCTGTTCTCTGGCACTCGCTTATAAAGAGTGGATAATATGTGGCACCTGGTGGTGATCTGGGCGGATGGCAAGGGGATAAAGAGTCTGGGAGGACCTATAAGTTCTTAGTGGAAGGTTCCACTGGGGCCATTCAATAGGTGTATCTTCTTTCAGGTGAACAGAGTCAGAGTTTTTTTTGTAAATGGTTCCTGGCTCACTGACGTCCAGCAACAGCAGTATGACCTGAGCCTCTGAATCACTGAGCTGTACCTGGAATAGAACTGATAAAATAAGTTGATGCATCATGAATTGAGAAATGTTTCAGCATCGTTCTGAGATTTTCTGAATGCATGGCGATTCTTTCTGGAGTGGATGCTGAGTTTCGGTCGTACTCTGCTCGTCTCCAAAACCTTACACGCACCGAACCTAAAATAATAATTCGTAAGATTCGCAAAAGTTGAAGCGAATCACAAGTGCTTGCATTAATCTGCTTCATACCAGCTGAAATTATAGATCCAGCCAAACACAAAAGTGCATTTCTTCATCAGTGTTTGAGTGTGCTTCAGGGTTGCCAGGTTTTCACAATAAACCGTCCCAGTTGCTAATCAAAACTAGCTCCGTTGCATTTCGAGGGGGCATTCAAGGCATTAATTATCACGTGTTTGGGGTCACCTCAACCTGCGCACATGAAAAACAACCACCAGAGAGTTAAAGTAGCCCAATAAAAATGGATTAGAGCGCCATCTACTGCTAAAATCTATTCCAGAGAGAATCGTGATGTATTTGGAAGATCTCAGAATCTATCCACGAATCAATTGTGCTCGTATGTAGTTCTGACTGACATCAATCTGCTCATATAACAGGTGAAACTTCTGGTGGGTGAAGACGAGTTTGCACGCTACGATCGTCTCTTGCTGCAGTCGAGTCTGGACCTGATGGCGGATGTGGTGTATTGTCCTCGTATGAGCTGCTGTATGGCGGTGATGGTGGAGCCCGACTCAACCATGGGCATCTGTCCCGCCTGCAGATACGCCTTCTGTACGCTTTGTAAGAGGAGCTATCACGGCCTCTCTCACTGCATAGTGACTGCTGGTACGATAAAGCATATTCTGATATTAGTAGATATGACCCTGGACCACAAAACAAGTCAAAGAGACATTGAGATTTCTACAAAGCTTTCCACTGATGTGTGGTTTGTTAGGATAGGACAATATTTGGCTCTGAATCTGATGGAGTAAAAAAATTTTAGAAAATCACCTTTAAAGTTCTTAGCAATGCATATTACTAGTTTTACTATATTTATGTCTAGCAAAATTTACTAAATATCTTCATGAGTCCTGATTACTTCCAGAACAAAACTATTTACAGATAATGTACTCAGCTCCCGTCATGTAAGATAAAAAACATTTTAGGATTTCTCTCCATATAATGGACTTCTGTGGTGAACTTCCAAAATACAGTTAAAATGCAGCTTCAATGGAACAATTCCAGGCAAGGAAAAAGTGAAGAGATCTTCTTAAAAAGAAAAAAAGTACAATATACCCTGATATACTCAGGGTTCAAAATGAGTTTAAAGAGCAAACTTGGGACACCATAGAAGTCCATTGTAGAGTCCATTATGAAGATCTTGGATTTCAGGGGGGAAAGTACATTATCTGTACATTTTTGTTCCGGAAGTGAACTATCCTTTAATATCCTAATGATTTTTTACATTAAAAGAAAAATCAGTAATTTTGATTTATACAGTATTATTGTCTATTGCTACAAATATACGTGTGCTGCTGATGACTGCTGCTGTGCTCCAGGGTCAGATATCAGATGCTCAGTGACCGTCGTTCAGTAGCTGTGTGTTTGTCTAACAGATGAGCTGCGTAGTTTGCGGGATGAGTATATTTCTGCGAGCGACGAGGGGAAGAAGTTCCTGGAGAAGCGTTTTGGCAAACAGGTCATTCAGAAGGCGGTGGAGGAGTCTTTCAGCACAGAATGGCTGAAGGATAACTGTAAACAGTGCCCTTGTTGTGGCACTAACATACAGGTCAGTACTAAGGATGTGTGTGCAGACAGATTTTTTTTTTTTTTTGCACCGCTACCTGTAGGCACTGTATGGGATGTAACACATTACAGGTTATCCAAGTCAGCTGATCAGATTACTTTTTTCAAGTTACTAGTAAAGCAAAACCAAGAATTAAAATTCAAAAACAATTTCTTTTTATTTTTTTTAAAGCTTTACACAATTTATTTTTATATTTTTAAAGTCAAAAATGAATATCAAAACTGTATATTAGAAATGTTTTTGGTCCAGTAGAAATGCTCCACCTCTTACCATAACGTGATGCTGTGTCCCGGCGCTACGACACCAAAAGAATAAAACACATTACAAAGCATTGAGACATAATTACTGATGATCACGACTTAGTTCTGTGTTTTTACACGCCTCGTAAACATAACACTATGTCTGCATTCGTGATCGGAGAAACACCCCTTCACTGCTCAAAACTCCCGTCTGAATAGTAAGCAGCAGCTTCTTTTAATA
>JAUCNO010000236.1:419762-430056 GCA_032353835.1 Enteromius viviparus
GCCTTATGCGATTTAGAAATTGCATGTGCTTAAATTGCGATTTTTTAGCGATTGCGATTAATTGCACAGCCCTATTTTGTAACAACATGAAAGTTAGTAAATGGCACAATCAGAATTAAAAATGTTAACTAAAACTAAAACTGAACGTAAAAATAAAACCATAACTGGAAATTCAATAAAAAAAAAAAAATAAATAAATAAATAAAATAAAAGTATTTTAGCTAGTGGTCAATGTAACATTTCTCGTTTCAATTTAATTCCATTACAATTATGTAAATTGTGTAAGATCAATAAACTATATAGCTAAATAGAAATACATAAAAAAAATACTAAAAATAACAAAAATACTACAAATGTATTAACTATATTAAAATTAAAAATTGGTTTAAAATATTAATGCAAAACCGCAATAGTATCACTGATACTAAAATATGACTGGAAGAGCTCTGGAAGAATCAAAGCTTAATGCAAAACTAATTTGCATGAAAACTTTTACGTTAATAAATTGAGTTTTATTTCTAAACCTGGAAAAGCCATTTAAAAATATGCTATAGTACGTGCTTTTAATAAATTTTCTTTTTATGCAAATCTTTAAAATATTTTAGAAATTAATTACATTGGATTTTTCTAAATTCTAAAAAGTTCTAAATTGTGATACCATTTAAAAGAGCATACTACTTCAGTAAGTCATGGCAACTTATTTTTTTGCATTACTAGAAAATAAACTGAGCCATTTCAGCCATTTCAGAAAAATGTATTGTAGTTTAATTTTGAAATATATCTTCTCCAACCAAGCTGAACTTTAGTTTTTTAGTTGAAATACGTTTTTGCAGTGTGCTGTTTCTTCATAATTGTTTGTGAAATTTGCCAGGTTTTAAGTGAAAACATCTTCTACATCATATTTCCCAGTATAACTCATTGCTCAAACATTGCTGTTATCAAATATTGTTTTGGACAATGAGGTTGAGAACCACTGCTTTTAGGAAACACTTTCTGCAGCCAACTTGGCAACGCTCCCGAGCATCTATTTTCTGTCTCAGTAATAGTCATGCTCGTATGGCTCCTATCAAGTTAACTGAGAGAAAAACTAAAGGTTTTGAGTTCAATAACACTTCGGCAATCAAATCTGACACCAATAATGACAACAGCGGTCTCCTCCTCCGGATACGGTCTCTGGTGTTTTGCTTCTACACAGTACTTGAACATTAGAAGCCATTAACACAGCTCTCAGGACAGCACTAGCAGCTTAAAGGGACAGTCCACCCAAACATATTCACCCTCATGTCTTTCTAAAGCCTTATGCATTTCTTTCTTCCGTAGAATACTTCAAGAGTTCATGCTTTCCTCGTGATATGTATAAAATATATTTGGTGTGTTGTCTGGGGAGCGATCCCGAACTCCGAACCTTAAATGTTTGAACCCTATCGGGGTCAGAATTCGGAGTTCAGCTCGCTCGCCGTCTGCCCCCCTGGAAGGTGTGAATTAAACGTTGGAAAAGGCTGAGAAGGGGCGGAGGTGGGTGCACGAAAGCAATATGGGAAAACAGGAGAAGGGAAGTTAGGATATTTTATAGTGAAGGGGAAAAGATTTGATTGGATGTGTATTAACGAGGGGATGATTAGATGACCGGCTGCCAGACATGCAGGATTTAATTGTTCAGCGATCCTCTCGGAATGCGTTTTTTTGCGAAACGTTCACAAAAACAAACACAAAAAAACAGAACCAAACCATCCTGGAGTCCATTGACTTCCATTGCATAAACAAAAAATATAATTATAATGATGTTGTTACATGTCTTCTAATAATATAAAGATGATTATTTACGAACATATTTACCCATCAATGTGTAGTCCGCATGATACTGTGTGTGCTAAATTTAAAGTCATCTGAAACAAAATCAACAAAAATGAAGTTATTTATTAAAGAAGCCTTTTTTGTACTTATTTGATTGATACGTAATAGAGGATTTTGAAGGCCTATACTGATACAAATATTTGTTGGTTTTAAAATCCAATAATCGGACGATATTTTTATTTATTTATATTTTTATAACGCGCAACAAAACATAAACCGATTTACCTAATATTAGTTATTTGTAGTTATTTATGAGTTTTAACTAACATAATATGATCATTTTAAAAAGAAACTTGTTTTTTTTTTTGTGGCACAACAGAACAGAGGAACATCAAAATATCAAAAAAGTTCTGATAAATAACAATGTATAAAATACAAACTTAAGATTAAACTTAAGTGTTGCCAACAGGGACGGTGTGGACAAACTATGCAACAACAACACATTGAAGGGTGTTTCGTGCATTTTTATTTTTGAAATATTAATTTATTGGCCATTATAAATGCCGATACCGATAGTTTGGAAAATGCCTAATACCGGCCGATAATATCGGTTTGCCGATAAATCGGTCAGGCTTTAATAAATAACACAGTAAAATTCTAAAATATTACTACAATTTAAAATAAATATTTTCTATTTGCAGTTATTTTAAAACAAATGAATTTTCAGCATCATTCTAAATTTTTATTTACTGCTCAAGACTAATATTGATGTTAAAAACAGTTGTGCGGTGTAATAATAGTAATATTTCTGTGGAAACTGTAATGCATTTTATTTTTTTTAGGGTTCTTTGCTACATAGAAAGTTCAAAATATAAGCATTAATTTAAAATACAATACACAGCAACATTATTAATATCTTTACTTTCACTTTTGATTAATTTAATGCATACTTCCTAATTAAAATAATACATTTCTTAAAAATGAAATAAAATATCTGTATTTCTCAGGTCTTCTGCCCTCCCACTGACCCTATTACACCAATAATATGTCAGGATACTTTCTGAAACAGCAGTCATGCCACATCTCTGCGTGCAGTCTGGGATGGGCACACATAACATGTGGCGTCCCACAGGGACAGCTAACACGTCCTTAGAGGGATTACGGCCCTGTTGATGTACCACACGTGTCTCTTAATTAAAACCAGAGCTGAATGTGGCGAGCGCGGTCCGGAGAGCGGCAGCCCCCTGCTCTCGGCCGCAGAGACCACATCTATTAGCCTGTGCCCCGCTGCTTTAAAATGTTGTTGGGTATGAGTATGAATGAGATGCTGTATTACTGGCGAAACAGATTTAATTAAGCATGACGAATGAAGTGATGTAGCACTTCACGCTAAGACAGAGCAAGACGGATTAAGAAGTCATGCTAGACGGATCACAGGACCCAGACTTCAGACTTTACCCAGTCTCTACAGGCACATCTTTTGGTTAAAATTATGCATGAAACTTGTGTGTTGCCTATGAAAGATGCATTTTAAGGCACCGTTGGATCACGCTTTCTTCTAAGATAAACTTCTTTGGCCAGTTTTTAAGGAAACAGAGCATGCAACTTTTAAAATACAATCCCAGAATGCACCGCAAAGTTCAATGAAAACATCCAACAGCATACAAAATGCCAAATAAAGCAAGATACTTGCAAATTTCTAAAAAGTTTATCAGCAAGGACGCTTTGTATAAATCAAAAGTAGCAATAAAAGATATTTACCTATCTTCAGCAACAAACAGTTACCATTTGATTTACAAAACTAATCTGCTTTGTTTCTCAGCCTGTACTAGACACTTCTTGTAACACCAGCACTTGTAAAATGGTTACGGCATGAACGTGGAACAATATAAAGGATCTCGTCACATTAGTATTGCCTTAGAAATAAGGCATGGGACAGGAGAATGGCTGAAATGCGTGTTTTTGCTCACGCTCACCGTCTGGAAACAAGCAACAGAATTCAATCAGCTTCTGAGAGCGTTGCAGATATTCAGAGCTCTGTTGGAGCCTTGTCCTGTAACTAAAGCCAAAATATACAAAAGAATGAAGAATGAAATACAAAGAACACTTGAGCAACAGAGCGTAAACAACAACAGTTTCGATAGCCAAAGCCTGGCCGTCTCCATCATAAATGATTTTACACAAGTTACACAAACAAATATGAGGAATATAGAAATATAGTAAGAAAAATATTCCTGATTGTCATTATGTTTTAGAAAAAATATATTTATTTATTTATTAGAAATGAATGGATGAATTAATAAATCTTCTTATCATTGGAACTATATATATATTTATTACTTTATGTATTTTTTTTTCCATTACACTATACATTATATATAAGTAGGTATTTATGCTTTTAAATGGCATACATGTTTTTTTTAACAATTTAGAATATTTTATTATTTCTATCTATATTGTATATACTAATAAATAGCATACATATACTACTTGATGACACTCAGTGACATTGTAAGACAAGGGGCATTTAGGTTGTTTGAGTTTTGAATTTAATTGAATTATTGACTATTATTGTAATATATATATATATATATATATATATATATATACATACTGTACACACACAAGATAATTTATACATTTACACTCACATACTGTACAGTACATACATATCCATTAGTATAAGCCAATCTATAACAAAGAATGATCAAAAGCTCTAAATGAAAATTTATTTAAATTGGAAAAAAAAAAAAATCACAAGAAAATGTATATTTTGCATAATTTAAAATAAAAAAAATATACCAAAAATGTAAAAAATTTTATTCTATTTAAAACACTAGTTATAAAATTTGGCTTGACTGTAGTATAACCTAAAAAGTCTGCCTTTTTTATTTTTTTACAGAATTTTTAAAATGTCATTCCCTCCTTACTGATATTAATCATAACTGATAGGGGCGCTGTGGTGAAAATTAACATGACATTTCAGTCTACCTCAGACATTGTTAGTGACTAAATTACATAAACTAGTCGGAGTGTCGAGGGAGTTTATTTCCTAAGAGTCAACAGAGCCAAGAGCTCTGCTGGCCGAAGAAACAGCCATATATAAATCTGCAGACGCACCGTACTCAGTATTCAGCTCAAGCTGTGCAGTGTTTAGCCTCAGCCTCCTTCCACAGGCCTGCGAAAAAGCATCTTGTTATTGATCCGAGACATGTTCGCTCTCTATTATCTGTCGTCCAATCGGATGGCAGCATATTGTCAGCCATAGCTCTGCATACATTTGTAGGCATGCTTGTGGCGGAGCTAGGTAAATGGATGTGGAATAATACCATGAAAGAGCCAACATGGCATGGCAGGGATTTTCACTGGGAGCTCATTAAGAAACATGTTTGTGATAATGGAGACGCAAGCTGATTGCATTTCTCCGTCAGAAGCTAGAGATGATATTAAATCTGAAGCATTTGGGTTTTACTGCTCTTCACTTTCTCACTCCTTCTCTCAGTTTTGGAGAAAAAAGTCTGAGTGAAAAAGCTAAAATATATATATATATATATATATATATATATATATATATAATGTACACAGTAATATCTCTCAGCATATTTGAGCCTTTTAACAATACTCATTATCATTTCAATCAAGGGACACATAATTTCAGTCAGTCAGCCATTTGAGGCCAATTAGATTTAAAATTATTCACACAAAAAGAAAAAAAAAAACTATTAAAAGCAGGTTGAGCATGTTTTTCACACTGTTTTTGGTAAACAAAAATAGGAAGAATGATATTTCATTATATCTATTTATATTTGCTAATAAATAAATCTATTTCAAAGTTTCAAAGAGAAATGTCCACTGAGTGGCACTGAAACACAAGTTCAATACATGAACACTGGCATGTATTATTACACTGATATAGGTATGTATTGCTGTGTTTTTATTATGTTGCTGTAAATATATTTGGATTGTTGCTAAAAGTGTTGGAAATATGCCCTACACCAAATCCAATCCTAAACCTACCTGATAGTGTTAACAAATGCAAAACTGATATAAAAACACCTTTATTACGAGGAACCGGAGCTCCTCGTCTCTCAAGTACATCTCTCAGTGAGCTACCGAACAAACTCAGCGTATATGAAAACACATAGATATGAAGCTGGATATGTGTGATACTAATGTTTAAAAGCATCAGTCTTCAAACTCTTTATTAACTTTAAAACTGTGTGAAAATGAGTAAAAGGTTTTACTGCCGCAAGTGATTTCTTTTGGAAACTGCAGTGATATGTACTTATTGGTACATATTGTATGTCTCACTATAAAGTGTGCCCAGGTACATTTATGCCATGAGACCAGGTAGGATACAGTATAGTGTGAACAATTGATATGTCAAGCAGTCATACAGTAGATGACAGAGCAAAAAAATATATTTCCCACAGCCAACAGCCTTTTTTTTAAGTTTAGTTTATTTGCGCATTAATCAACATAACTGTAAAGCATGCCAGAATTAGCCAAACAAGGTGATTTTTCATCTGCAGACCCTTGACAGAATGTTACTGATATACAGTACAACATGAAAAGTAAAGTACCCAAAATAGATCCTTGTGGAACACCAGTGTATATACCTAAAGGTGCAGATTTGTAATTCTGATCACTAACATACTCTGTGCAACCTGACAGGTATAATTCTATCCAGTTTAAAGTTTGTGGGGAGAAACTAAACACTGTCCAAACTACAGTGGATGTAAAGCAAAAAAAACTATTATGAGAGGGACTGCAATGACCGCAAATTAATCTTAAGTAGAAGTTTGCAAATCTGAGGAAGCGCTGGAGATCTTTGAGGGTCTGAGGTTGAGGCCACTACGAGATATTCGTAGTGCCCACTAGTGGTGGAAAAGGCCGTTTTCCATTCATCACACTTTCGAATTTGGATTAGACTGTATGCGTTGCGGAGGTCAAGTTTGATAAAGTATTTGGCCTGGCGAAGCTGTTTAAGGGTGGCTGGCACTAGGGGCAATGTGTATCGGAACTTGACTGTGATATCATTTAAACCTCTGTAGTCGATGCAGGGTCACAGGCCACTATCCTTCTTTTTTACAAAGAATAAGCCGACTGAAGCGGATGAAGTAGAAGGTCGGATAAACCCCTTGGCCAACTCCTCTTCTATGTAGGATTCCACAGTGGCTGATATAGGTTGGGACAGCGGGAATACACGCCCCTTGGGTGGTTTGGTGCCTGGCAGTAGATCAATGGCACAGTCGGTGGTGCGATGAGCAGGGAGTACTGATGCTTTGTTTTTTGCTAAATGTCTCTTGAAGATCGCATATTTAGGGTAGGCGTTTCTGGACTGGGTTGAGTAGGGGTAATGGTCTCGGCCTGAGTTCTGGACACTTTGGTTAGACAATATATCTCTCTCTATATATGTATGTGTATATATATATATATATATATATATAATCTAATATATAATATAATGCTGGCAGTCTGGTCTCCAGTAGGTAATTTGACCTGAATTCCAGGATATTTGTGAGTTTGTAGTGATGGAAGGCCCAGAATAAGATGATAGTTGGGAGAGTAGAAGACATAGAATTGAATTACTTCAGAGTGAAGACTGCCCACTTTAACTTCCTCAGTGATCCTCAGAGTATGACCGTCTCCCAGAGGTCGGCCGTCTAGCCCCCCCACTGTCAAGGAGTCCAGTTAATCTGATCTTATGCAGTTTAATGAAAGCATCAGAAATAAAATTGCCGGCAGCTTCTCAATCTAAAAGTGTCGTAGCAGGGATGGTTTTGCCTCCTTACTGTTAACTGTACAGTAATCTGAAAGGTAGAGGAGTTAGCTGGGAAAGAACTCGCTGAACGAGGTTCATCAGGACGCACAGGAAAGGTGGCCTTCATGTCTTTGGCCTGACCACAATACAGACAGAGGCGGCACTGGATTCAGCATTCTCGTTCTTTGGGTGTTACGGGAGTGGAATAAAAATTGCATGGGTTTGATGGCCGTAGTGCCCTCTGTGGACTGGGAGGTGAAGTTGCGAGCGCCATGCTGAGAGTGGAGGAGATTGTGAAACATGAATGGCTAGTTCAATGAATTCGTTCATGGTCCTTCCTTTGTCTCTGTAGACCAGCTCAAATGGCAACTTGGTAAAGAACCCCTTGCAGAAAAGCAGTTTTAAAGTGTCTATCCATACGGTCTGAGTGGCTGGTGTGTGAAACTTCTTGGCGTGATATGCAGCAGGTCTCCTGCCCTGTGTCAGTGCTAGCAGTTGTTTTCCTGGGCTATTACCCTCACTTGGGTGCTTGGACACCTCACAAAATCCCTGGAGAAAGACTGCAAAGATGGGGAAGGAGGAGCCATCTAACCTCCACACGGCGGTAGCCCCATCGTGTGCTCTTCCTCTCAGCAACAAGCAGACGAAAGGCGTTGCAACTTGCTTAATTGGTGTAGAGCGTATTGGAGAAGGAATCCCTTATTCTTGGGGAAAGCCAGCCGAGGATTTACTGTGGGCTCGGACAGAGCGTGGCAGAGCAATGCTAACTGGGGCAGCAGGTAAGGCCATGAAGGGCCTGTAAAGCTCCTCAGTCAATGTGGCTCTAGCTGAATCTGGTGGGTGGCTAGACGAGAGGCTTGTGAAGAGAGCTCGGAAGACAACTGCATGATGGCTGCTGAATCGCTAGCTGGCACAGAGAGGGATCCATTTGCAGTGTCTTTAATAGAGTAGTCATACAGATGGGGTCAGAAACTATAAAACAGTGCAATGGAAGCAAACCAGAATCAGAGTTGATGTACACAGGCAAAAAAACAATCACGGTTCAGAAGGAGCAGGCAAGGTCGAGGCAGACAGCAAACAATCAGCAACTGAATAAACAGCTGGTAACAAGATGAAAAATCACTTTCTCATAAATGCTCATAAATGACAGCCGTGGAACATCATGACTTCATGCTGAATGGCGTTTGGGTCTGGCTTTTATGTGTGTCTGTGATCAGTAAGTGGGTGTGGTGATGAGGTGCAGGTGTGTGCTCAGTCCCACTTCTCACCCCAGTAAGAGGCATTGTGGGAATTGGAGTCTGAATACTGGTTAATATTCCAGTGAAGGTTCCCTCTGGGGATCCGGAGGAGCCGGTACGGGAGCCTCGTTTATGACAAGTCTGTTGAACATAAACAGACAGCAGCATTCCGTGACCAAAAGTGCATACCTGAGAGGAGGCGGGATCAAAGATATTGTGTGTTTGTGTAACTAACCAATCAGCATTTTTTTTATCAAATATTTTCTTGTATACATTGTGTTTATCAGAATGTTCCGCAAAACAACTAAAATGAACAGGACATAAAAAGTTAAAAAGCAAGCTGTAAACTAAGAGAGCTGTGATTACTCCTGCCGCCATCTTAAATCCTCTTCAAGGCTAAAGCCATGACTCTGGCCATCTTCACTCAAAGCTAGAGGTGCATGATGCTGGAGTGAGTCTGAGGTCTCTGGGTGATGAGAGCGTGATGAAAGCCGGCGGCTGGTGAACAGCGGGTCTCTTGTGCTCTGGGCTAATGCACATCCATCGGGATACCAGACCTCAGGGAGAGACTAGAGCGCTCCTGCTGCAGGACAACATCAGATACATGCGTGCATGTGTGTGTGCTGGAGTGATTCGCTATCTCTTCCTGCTCGTGACAGAGAGATGAGCCTCAGACATGAAAAAACAAACCTGCAGCTGCCCGCGGGTTATGTCAATGAACCGTGATGGCAGACAGGGGGTTTCTGTTTTCCCCTCATGCGTTTCTGACCTTGAGGAGCCTACATATATATATATATTTACACTACTAATGGCAAAAGGTATTTTGAATATCAGAATGCTTTTTCTGTGGTATTGAAATTTAAATAATGAATCTGACAAAAAATAGTCAATCCTAATTTACATTTACCAGCACGCACAAGCTTGTTTCATATGTGTGTGACCCACGCCTCAGGCTGCCGCCAATTAGCGGCTCACGGAGCATCAAGGCGCTCTAAACTCAGAGCTTACCTATCACAAGCACCGCTGATCCACAATTAACTTATCCACAACATCTTATCAGAGCTCTCGGCGGACAGCAGATGCTCGGCCAGCGCTTGCCCTGAATGCAGCGCGACTGATGTGCTTCCAAATGGCACAGAGAAGCAGGCAGGGCTTCCTAAACCCGCAGCGTGTCTCAATCAGGTACTATACACTAATGCAAATTAGTAGCGAATGCTTTGATTGGCCCTAATCAGTGCTGGCTACATGTAATCTGGATTATGTAATAAGATTTCAAAAGTTAAGTGCTACTCATTGGATTATGTTTGCAAATACTTGTAATCAGAGTACAGTTACATTTTTTATTAGCACCAATTTTTGGTAACACTTTTCGCTATTAACCATGACTTTTTCCTCAATAAATTCCTAATTTGTTGATTATTAATAGTTATACTACGGGGCCGTTGAATGCTTGAATCTGATTGGCTGACGAACGTTCTGAGGTGTGCAATTATTTTCA